>OMKZ01042252.1:16198-34435 GCA_900302535.1 Neoniphon sammara
CATCCACATGTCCTCAAAATACCTCCACATGAATACTATCTGCAAACTCAGGCACGCACACACACACACACACACACACACACACACACACACAAAGGCGCAAAGCATGCAGACATACACGCAGACATACATTGTCATTTGCATGCACGCGCGCACACACACACACACACACACACACACACACACACACACACACACAGAGAGGGGATTCTTAGTACATGCACATTCTTCAACAACATGGGAGCACCACACACTAAGCTGTAGGCATATAGATATACACAATTCCACATCAGCCTCCATGTTTGCACTGTGTGTGTGTGTGTGTGTGTGTGTGTGTGTGTGTGTGTGTCCTCTATCTCCTTCTTCCTCGGAGGCCTGTTATTCTATGACTTGACCCAGATGGAGAGGCTTTAGTGGGAGATGTAGCCTACTGCAGACTGAGATGGGCCCCATAGGACCACCTGTCAGGAGCTGCTAAAGGAAAACAGTGAGAGAGAGAGAGGCAGTGTGTGTATCAGAGAGAGAGAGAGAGAGAGAGAGAGAGAGAGAACAGAAAAAAAGTGTGTGTGTCTGTGTGCACATGTGTGAGCTGACGAAGACTGAGTGAGGGGTGGTGTTTTGGGGTGAAGGCGAGGCACACTCCTCCAACATCAGTGGAGAGGCAGAGTACAAAGAACAAATCTGCAGGAAATGCTGCGCTCAAAAATAGCTTTGGGAGAGGATTACTCCCATTCACTTGTTTACAGTTCTCTATAGGCTGTTAGATCGTTATATTTTGTTTTCTCTCCTTTTAGGTTATTTTATGAAGCTGGCAGGGGACCAGAATGATGAGAAGCCCCTGAAATGAGGGCTAGTGTGATGTAAAATATGATGAAATAGTACTTCTTTGTAGCAGTGTAACAGGGATGTGCACATAAGAATGTAAGGGGAGACTTCAATCGGATTGACTTTTATTATTAAACCTTATTGGAAACACAGTCCACTTACAGATAAAAGCGCACTTCAGTCCTCTCGGCTGCGCGGCGCTACTAACACAAACAATCAAGACAAGCTTTTTGGGCATGCTTTTCTCTGTCTGCTCTCAAATGGGCTCTGGTCTTGCTTGTCAGATTTCACCACCTACTGACAGAGCAGGCTCAGATGTAGGAGCGTTATTGAGAATCAGGAGCCACCCACCACCTCTGTCTGCAGGATCTATTTTCAGTTTATTATTATTTTCTTTATTGCAATTCTACACGTGTGATGCACCTGCGCCAATTAAAATGATGAAGGCAGTTCCCTTGACCAGCGCCATGAAATGTTAAAGCCCCGGTGTTCATCTTCCTCCACATAAACTTCCCTTATACACTGCCCTGACAAGCCCAAAAAGTGTATCAGATACTGGTGTTTGTTACGGGTCCGATCATAAGCACAAGCTTCAAATGTGATCTTTGTTGACCTGATGCAAATATTTGCAGTTTCGACCAGGCTTTGATGAGGACATCAGACAAAACCAGCAGACTTACACCCATTTAACACTGACCTAAAATCCCACTACCCTCTGTGACTTGAGCTCATTATAAACGGGTTTCTTTAGCCCTGCTTTCCAAACCCTGCCACAGTCAGTAATTATTTTCTTTAACGCTGATCAGCAGAGGTGTAAATGTGTCACCTGCTAATTTGTGACACGTTAGGTGCGATGACACAAGACATGCTCTGTATTTTATTTTAGCCTTATAAGCAATCTTAACCCAAGTGTAACTTTAAACTATATGATGAATATGATGAATTACCGATAAATCATAATCTTTTGAATTGGACTCTGACTTAGGTTCTTTAATAGTGAGAGACCACAGGGGAAGGAATGTAAGAGGAAACGCACGGGCTGGAAGATTGTGACACTTGCTAACCAGGAAGTGAAATACTGTATGTGGTCTGGGACTTCTGCTAATGTAAACAGTGTCACATGCTTTTTTTAAGCAGGTAGTCCTGGGGGGAAACAAAGTGTAAAACCTGGTGTAAAAGTGCTATTGGAAAAGTGGGGGACAATGTGACAGTTTTTCACTCACCTTAATCTACAGGGAGGTCAGAGGGCGACAGAGCAGTTCTCCTGCAGCTGATCTGGATTCAGTGACTCGTTCAGAGACACTTCAGCCGGGTGGAGGCTTGCCAGCATGGAGGCTTGAACCGGGGCGCTCCTGTTGAGGGGCGGCCTCTCAAACCACTGAGCCACCTTGATGCCAAACTTCATTAAGTGAGGGAGAGAGACAGAGCATTACTCGCAGTTTCTCTAGGCAGACTGAAAGACAACAAACAAAGAGAGAGAGACAATACTGTAGGATGTGTTCTCCCTCTGGTCACAGTCTGCCTGCCACCTCTGGTCAGTCACATTAGCACATCCACCCTCCATCTCCCTCTGACCACACACATTGTTCCCCAAACCTCCTCTCCCTCGAGTGCTGTATATTATCTACCCAGCGTTCATTCAATTTACCAAGGGTGGAAAGACCATTAAATCATCCTGCTCCAGTAGACATAATGATACCATGCTGAAACTTCACTTAAGTAGAAGTAAAAGTACAGGTGTAAAAATCTACTTAATAAAATGATAATTATTATATTATGATAAAATCCATTAAATAAAAGTGAACAAGTTACTCATTTAGAATTTAGAGTACAACTTACTTGGTTACTTTTTACAAAGAGAACAGTGTTAGATTCTTTTTAGTGTAATTTTCCACATAATAAATAAATAAATAACCGGGAACACAGAGTTTAAACCTGTTTCTTTTATTGGAAAAATTAGAAATCACAAAACAAAGTGCACAAAGTAAAAGCAGGATACTCCTCTCTTCTCTGCTGGCTGATAGTTCACTGTGACAGCTTACAGTTAGCTGATTTATGATGGTCGATTTGCTAATGATAATGGAGTGCCGTGATATAAATTGTAACTATGTACAATACATCAACTTACATCAACGTACTTGATTAAATGTGAAATTACTGAAAAATTCCAAAAATTACTGAAAAAAAGTACAAAGCACACAAGAAAGCTACTCAGTTACAGTAACTAGAGTGAATGTAATTAGTTACTTCCACCCTTACGT
Source organism: Neoniphon sammara (assembly GCA_900302535.1). Classification (NCBI taxonomy): domain Eukaryota; kingdom Metazoa; phylum Chordata; class Actinopteri; order Holocentriformes; family Holocentridae; genus Neoniphon; species Neoniphon sammara. Next base: position 19,285 of record OMKZ01042252.1, read on the forward strand.
TGTCTGTCATTCTACATTATTTACAATATGTAGAAGACAAAACACAGATCTGAAACAAAGAATAAACAACTATTTTTGCTCCATGCAACAAATTTTGCTATGTTTGTCTTAAAGTGGGAGAAAGAGCAGACAGAGTGATTAAGGAAACTACTCTGGATCAGCGATGGGCACCCCGGGGAGCAGGCTCACATCGCGCCCCCAGCAGTACAACTCCAGACTGAGCTGTGTCAGCTAAGTGTCTCAGCCCCGGGCAACGTGGTGCTACTGAGCCTCAGCCTCTCTGAGAAACTGCTGTCTCATTTTTGCAGTACGCTGGCCAAAAGTGGTCTGTTTCTGTTGCCGTCTGTCTGTGCTTCTCTCTGGCAGTTTTTTTTTGTACTACATGAAAAATCAAAGGAGAGTTTAATAAAGTTTACCTTAATATGATAATTAAATAAATAAGCACCAAAGCGGGCCTGGTTTTGGTTGGATCTCTGCCGTGTTCATGTTGCGTAACAGAATGATGAGGACAGGCCGGAGATATAAACAGAAAGAAAAAGGTATAAGACATGGTTTGCACTAAAGAAAGAGCGGATCTCGTCTGCTGTTTCCCACACAAACTAAAAGAGTTCCACCTTGAGGCAATTTGGAAAGACTTCTGAATCTCCTTTCTCCTGATTCCTCTCCCTTGCGTTTCTATAGTGTATTTTTTCCTCAGCCTATAGACACACGCACACACCTACCTGCCTTTGTTTCTTTAAGTCTATCTTTCACACGCGCTTATATTTCGTAAAGTGAGAGGAAATGAAAGCCAGGAGGGCAGACAAAAGGGAAGGGCAGAGTGTGAGAGAGCAGCGTCGGCTGGCTGCAGGGCAGAACGGGAAGCTTTCGGTTGGGAGATAATGCCTGATGAATGATGTCCTCCCCTGGAGCCCTCTGGAGCAGGAAGTGTGGCTCCATATTAATTAGAATATGAATTAGATAGACCTCCTTATCTGATGGCTTACAGGAGAGAGAGCAGCATGATCCAGGCCGCAGTGGCAGCAGCAGGGGTGTTTCAGCAAATAGCTTCAGCCAGGGTCACATTGCTCTCTTTTAGTCATTAGGACCACAATCTGATGGAGTCAAAGATGCAGCTGAAGTTGGATGTCATTCATATTTTGTCCTTTTTAATAAACCAAAATCAAATGGTTTGTTTGAAACCTACACAAGCCAGAATCCTTCTTAGAGCAGCAGTCCATACTGTGTTCTAGCTAACTGTGTAGTGTAATTAATTTGACATATCAATATTATATTGATATTGTGATATGAGACTAAATAACATCTGCTATTGTGTATATTGTGATGTGACATAAGTGTTGTCTTTTCCTTGTTTGAAAGGCAGCATTACGGCAAATACAGTTTTCTGAACTTAGACTGTTCTAGCTGTTCTATTATTTAAGACTATATGATTGGTCATCATATCCACGTCACTAATCACTGTTTATCAAAAATCTCGTGTCTAAATATCTTATGAAAACACCAATAGTCATCCCTCCAATCTCCTCACAATATTGAAGTACTCAGTCCAAGATATTGTGATTATTTGATTCTGACCAACTTGCCCAACCCTAGTTTTAGCCTATATTGTACCATTTCCAAAGTTCTTGCTTTTCCCCAGTGTGATGAGAAAACCCTTTGGGACCAGGTTCATTATAGGCCTTTCTCATTACAGCCCCCCCACCGAGGGCCCACTGAGAGCAGAGAAGGCAAAGCCTCCTTGTTTTAGCTCTTGGAGGTCAGTGGCTGATTAAAATGTTGAGAAGTGGAGGTTAATCAGGTAATGACCCCCAGGGTGATATTGTCTTTCATGGTCTGTTTTAATCAATAAGTGTGAGCTCTGGCTCAGGGATGAACTCCTCTACCTTCCTATGCCCTCACACACTTCACTTGCTGCCGTACACACCTAAGCACTGTCTGTCTTCTTACCTCTCTGTCTCTTGCTCTTTCTTTCTTCTGTGAGGACTTGGGGGAAGTAGTGGGCTGTACTTCCAGTGTGAGTGCAAGATATTAAAATGCCAAAAGGTCAAACATGAAAAGTACTCTAAGTGTAAGATGTAGTTTATCACTCTTGATGCCTGGGTCTCATGTCTCATCTGCCAATAAAAGGTGTTGAATTGCAACTTTTCACATGATGCCCCTAACCCCAGGAGCGAACCAATCACATCCTGTAAGGATACAATATGACGTGCTGTCACCCTGATTACACATCAATGCTTGGCCTCGTCACCAGCTAAAAACCTGGATGTGTGATGCACTTATCTGGCTGTTTAACAAGGTGAGGTGTAGAAACAGCTGACAGGACACATCACAGCTTTCTTCTAGTTTAAGTCAAACATCATCAAACATCATACAACAAAAAGACATCTTTGTTTTGGACTCCATCATGTGCACAGGCGTATCGGCCGAGTTCGTCAAATTCTTCACACACCAGATCACACTGTGGGATCATCTGCAACTGGTCAACACAATCAGCACCCCGCATTTCCACTGTATCTATCTAATAAAGCATAAATATAAAATAAAATAAAATAAAATAAAATAAAATAAAATAAAATAAAATAACAGAATAAGATAAAATACCATGTGATTAGTTGTGTTGTTTCATGGAAAGGGTCTCTATTTCCTTTTCCAGTTCATGTTCACTTTATTTACATCTCTTACTACTTAACAGCCGCTGGTCAGAATGAATTGTTTTGCAGTTAGTTTTGCAACAAAATATTTGCACCTTTATGACTTTTAAGTGAAAAGTGTATAAAAATGGCCTGTAAATCCTCTGTCCTGCTCTCTCAGGTTTCCCACCACAGCCTTGTTGTTATTCCTGGTGTTTTTTCGATGCGCCTGGTTTCCTCAGTTTACGAACAGTTAACTTTTTTATCTTCATGCGCCCCCACTGGGGTGGAGTGTAAATACACAAACAATTCAACGCCTCAGTGAGTGTATACAAATTTGTATGCAGCATCGTTTTCAGGTGTGTGTCCAATAGTTGAGGTGCCAAGTTGACCTCTAGGCTTAAAACGTACCACCTGTTGTTTGGTCCTTATCAGTGTCCATGTCTTTCTGCTGATTTATGTAAGTCCAGGTCTTTCTAAACACAGATCAGTACATGAATGAGAGTTAAAGTGATATGTGCTCATGTGATGAAGCTATTACCCGGCAGGATTAAGAGTCTGTAGAAGTCGTTATGTCTGGTTTAGTGTGACGTCCCCTGGGTGCTGCTGTTCAGGATTTAGTATCAACACCTCCTCTGTTTATTTGGACCAGCGCTGTGCTCAGGATCACACCACTCACACACACACACACACAGGCACACACACATATAGGTGCACAAATAAACATAAGACCTTCAGGGGGGAGGAAGCAAGGCAGAAAGGTAGACAGTTAACTCAGTTAGCCTCCGTCACCTGCTATGTGTGAAATGTGAACCAGCTGTTGTAGCCCTGGGTTCCCCTGGCTGGCCACACCATTATAAATCTGTCCTAAATGCTTTGTCTCCTGTGTTTATCAAGTCAGTGGGAGGGCCGGAGTGAATGACAGAGAGAAAAATACATTCTGTTTTCTTTCCTGATTGAGCTTAACCCCTCAGGTGAAGCTCAATTCAATTTTCCAATGAATAGTAATAGCAACTTAACCCTTTTAAATGGCAAAAGTCGACTACAAAATATTCTTATGGTTAAAATATTGAAATTGTAATACATAGACCATATGCATAACATTGTCAGCTTTTAACCAGTGTTGAGTAAAAATGAGCTGTCTTTGTCCTTGAAGGCCTTAATGTGTCTTGGTCTGAGACGTGTCATAGCTCTGGCCTCAGGATGGATTTAACAGAAGGAAACTAAATCAGACGGTATGCGATCTGCCGGGCAAGAGGAAAAACAAAACAACATTGCCCCCATCTCTCTCAGCTAAGGGATAATTGAAAATAAATAGTGTCTTGTCGCAGTGCTGCTGCAGACTAAATACTAATTTGTGCTGCAGTCAGAGGATGCAAACAGTGTTTTAAAATCTCCTTTTGCACTCCTAAAGTTAAAGTGGCAAATTCCCCACTTATTCCAAGCTCCCCAATTCCTTCTTCCTCTACCCTCTGGGCACATGCCACAGGGTTGTTATTTTACGATTTAACCCCAGTTATAGGGCATTATGGTTTTTCAGGGCTTGTTTGAACCTTGTCATATCCTGTAAGTGTGGGGTCATATTTGACAGGATAGCAGTCGGCTGACTGCAGGCTGTTTCTCACACTCTGTGAATCCGGATCTCATCATCATACTTATTAGTATGCAGAATAAATAATACAGCAGGCTATATATATTTTTGTGGGCCTTTATAGTTCAACAGGTATAGCACGGCGGTAACATTGCCAAATCCAGGGTTTATTTCCCACTGAAGTGGCCCATATTAAAAATGTATGCACTCATGTGTGGTGCTTTAAAGTGTTGATTAAATCAGAGGTTTTCAAACTTTTTCATGTTCTGGACCCCCAAGTTGACTTTCATTAAGCTGCAGACCCCCATCTGAAGAGATTTCGCCCTGGAGACTCTGATATGAGGAGATAATTTGGTTTGTGTTATGCTGGTTTGACTATTAAATGTTTTGATGTCATACTTGAACACTGGCAAACAGATTTGCCTATGGTAAGATTAAAACATAATATTAAAATAACAACTCATATATATATATATTTGCACTGTAACAATTTCTAGTGAATTAAATTACAGTGAAATTACTGTTCCTCATTTTGTTGAGGGCCATCTGGGAGCTCCTCAAGGACTCCTGGGGGTCCCCTGACCCCACTTTGAGAAATATTGTAATACACAGCATGGTATGCTGCATCCTGCATTTTAATACATCCTGATAAGCATCTTACCATGCATGTTTGAATGTCATCCATTTGCCCTATGATGCAAAAGAAGGTAATTTGTGGAAGTAGTTAAGGACAGAATGCACAAGGTTATTTTTATTGATCTGTGTTTCAGTGAGTGTTTGTGTTTGTCCGCCATGCAATCCGTCTGTAATGTAGCCTATGTTTTTCACATTTATGTCCGTCTTTGAAGCAAATGAATGTGATGGGCTGCTGTATGTATTTTGTAAACAGTGTGCACCGTGCTAATGTTCCCTCATCAGTGTAATTACTGTGGTTTGTAGGACCGAGCAGAGCTAGTGTGGAATGATGGACAACCGCGGCGCTTTGTGTTCCTTACACCTATATTATGGACAAAAAAACGTTCCCAGCTTGTTCTGCCATTTACATTTTTCAGCATATACCACATGTACAGTATGCAAATATATCACACTGTACACATGATGCCACATTCCCTGCATATGCTGCATCCATGTATGTTGATGGATGTCATGGGCACTTTCTGTGCAAATACTATGTCCATCCACAAATATGATAACAGACATCAATGCACATTCCGCATATTCCAATATGCGCAATCTGTACATGTTGTATATATCTGTGATCTGAAATGTGTCTGCAGGCTTAGACACTTCAATCTTATTTGTTTAGTCTTTGTTATGTATAATTTGTTTTTATATTTTTTTTTTTACTTTTTATGTCTAAGTATGTTCTGTTGCTGCCACTGCTGCTATATTCTACACTCTCTTAATGCTGTAATCCATGCACATTTAATACCCTGACTCAGACATTTTACTTCAAAAGCTCTAATGCTGAAAATGTCAGTTGCTTAATATATAAACCCTATATACACCATTGTTGTTTCTACTGTCTTTGCTGTATCCTTTTACTGCTTGCTGCTGTATGAGCCCGGTTTTAAGTTTTATCTTACCTTATCTTATCTCAACTTATATTATCTTAGCTTATCTTAGCTTAGTGATAACTCATGCCTCTTCAGATAAACAGAAGTGATAAATGAGCCTGTTTTTGTTTTGTTGTGGCATAGACAGATGGGGAACGTTATGAAGTTGAAAGACAGTACTCGTTTGAATTAAAGGCATCTAACCATTGCTATAACAAGCTGGACAATAATTAATCCACCAGCTGCCCAAACAAGAAACCATTCTGTGTTTGGAAGTTCGTTTTGTTAAGTTGCCTTAGAGCCATGTGTTTGTTGAGACGAATTTACTGAAGGCAAGCTGTAAACATAACCGACTGATATATTGTGTTACTGTGAATTATTTTAAGATTATTTTACAGAGAGACTTTCTGAGACTTGCTAAATCCATCGAAAGTCCATTAGCTGTTGGCTGCCCGGCCAAACATCCCCAGCACAATCCCTGCCTGATGGCCCATTCAAACATTTTCTGGGAGGCTTCAGGAAATAATTTAGTTGGATGAAGTATAGAAAGTGGCAAAGCCCGAGCCAAATGATTTTCACCTCAGCGACTGTTATGGAGAATAACAGTGATGCACCTGAACCTTGGGTCTTACAGTGTAATCTATGAGTGTGTCTTGTGGAGATTAATAGTTTTGGTATTGTGGTGTATTGTCCTCCATGGTGAGTGTTAAACTGCGATGATGACATGCAGCGTAAATCTGCCCTGCCTGCTACAGCAACCGAGTGGCGTATGCATGGCTTTGTGCGTGTGGTGTGTGTGTGTGTGTGTGTGTGTGTTCCTCTTTGGCATGCAGAGGGCAGCGCAGCAGTAATTAATGACTAGCTGTTAAATGGCACTATGTGATCCTACATGGTAATGAGAACGCATTGGTGCGGGGCCAGGCATGACAATCAGCTCCGCAGACGGAGAGCACGGGACATCGGGGTGACACACAGGGCATACCGGCCTATAGGGGACCGTTTGGATATCAGAAGGATTTATTGTGGGACGTTTCACCATTGTGGAATAAAAACGAGATTTGATTCATGTGTCTGAAGCAGCCGAATAGTAATTCAGAACCAATAAAGTTGGAGCCACTGGCTTTGTTGGCTCATGGTTGCGTGCTTTTTATTATGGCTGTTGATTATGATAAAGAGTAATTGTAAGATCTGACACAGATTTCTGTAACGGCTATGCAAATACGCACCACAAAAGGTTGAATATAGCTGTGTGATTTTATGGCATATCACTCTAGCTCTCATTGGAGCTTTGATTAAGAGATTGTTTTCTCCTCAGTCGGAATTGTAGCTGGTTATTGTTTAGGATGGAGTATTGTATTTGACTGGCTGTGCTCAGCTGGCAGTGGGACAAACCCAGAGAGGTTTCATTAAAATACAATTTATGGCTGTTGTGATGGGAAAGGACCTTTCACGGTCTTTGTTTCTGCATTACTTACTGCTCACCATTATAGTTATTGTCATGGCATCATTCAAGCCTTAAGTTTAACAATGCTGCGCTCTCATGCAAACTAATAAATATATATTTTCTTTCAGCTTGCTGTTTAGGTCTGTGGCATCGTGTCTGATCAGTGTGTAGAGCAGCACACTGACTATCAATGCCACATTTGGTAATTAATAGCAGAGTCCAGATTTTTTCCAGTATATGGCAGTGAATGGCAAAATTGTGAGGCATGCACACCACACACACACACACCTCTCTCTCACTCCCTTCCCCCTCTCTAGGCACCTACCGCATTATGGGATCAGTGGTATTCTTCTGCAATATCAGATTGATTTACATAATATTATTGAAGTGCATTCAGGTGTGATGAAAATATATTGCATCCAAACAAACAAATCTAGGTTGGCACTAGAAACCCATTTGAATATTTTTTATGTGTGAAGACATCCCTTCCTTAGCAATATTTCATGCCTCTTGATTTTCATGAATCTCAATTATATCTTGTCCATATAATCATCATGGACCTGTTTTCATCAGTTAAGCATCAAAAACATCTGTCACCATAAATGAAAAGAAACATTTTTCAGAAATGCAAATTAGCCTGCCTCTCTTAGATTTTACCTCAGTAAAAAACACCACAGCAGCCTGGGCCTCAACAGGCGGCTTCACATCCGTCAAGCAGAGACACTTCAGCCCTCAGTACCTACCAAACTGCTACCAAACTTTATCAGTTTACAGAAAACAATATTTCACAAGTTTGCTCCTTTCCACAGCAAGAAAATGACATACAAGTTGTATTTTAGCATTAATTAGGCTAATCTTCACACTTCAGCTGCTAGTTGTCACAAAACTCTGTTTTCAAAATGCAAATGAAATTCACATAATGTCACATAATGTCACACAACACACAAGATATTGTGATTTATGGCTCTATAATATATGTAGCTAAATGTATTAGCTACATATATATGAATCTAAGTTGGACTAGCAAGTCAAGCAGTCAGTGTTGTTGTATTCTCCTTAATATGGCAGCTGATCAACAAGGGAACCAGAGATTTAAATCATTCTTTTTCACCACAAACTAACACATGCTCAGTATTTCACAATAAAGCACATTGTTGCATAAGCAATGGTTCTGTGTATGCATGTAATATGTTCAAAGCTGCACTATAGGCAACTTTGCATGTTGCCAGCTCCAGAAGGCCACAAAGATGTGTCTGAAAACTTTTAACTGGTCTGTCATCGTTTTACAGCAAAAGGACAAGAAAGGTATAATATCTAATGTTTGGTTCTTAAGTTTTGAGTCAGGATTTCCTGTTTGCAGAGAGGTTTACATGCCCAGCACCAGAATTTTGAAATAAGGTTAATCCTCTTCTTTATTGCAGCCCCACTCAGTAATTTAGGCAGTGGTGGAAAAAATATCCAAATCCTTTACTGAAGTAAAAGTAGCAATACTGGAAATAATGGAAAAATGTAGTTAAGTGTCAGAAATAAAGGTAGTCATTGTGAAGAATGGTCCCTTTCAGAGTGTTAAATTATTGATGCATTAACATATGAGAAGTATTTTAATATTGTAGCTCTAACTGCTCCATGTCGGCTAGTTTAACCTCTAAAGTGCATCACATTTCATAAGATCATCTAGTGGTTTGCATGTAAAAGTTTATTTTGCAAAGTAACTACAGCCATCAGATAAATGTGGGATGGTAAAAAGTACAATTCTTCTCTCTGAAATGTAGTGGAGCAAAAGTATAAAGTCTCACAAAACTGAAATACTCCAGTAAAGTGCCAGAACTGCAAAACTGCACTTAAATACAGCATTTGAGTAGTTACTTACCGCCCCTGAAATTAGGCTGATACAACAGTCATGGTGCAGCCTAGAGCAGCTTTAAGCCATGTTTGCTAATGCTGACTAGCAAGCCAAGCAGCCAGTGTTATTGTATTCTCGATAATAAGGCAGCTGATTAACTAACTAGGGAACCAGAGAGCTGAGATCACATAAGTGTTAATTAATCAGGTCCACGCGGCACCGCAACAAATGCACCATGGCACTGTAGAGAATCTGCACTTGTTCTGTCTCTCTGGCTGCCTGTCGCTGTTTCTGCCCGTTTCTGTCACTGTCTGTTAATGATTGTCTGTCTTCCCTTTTTCTCTTTCTCATCTATATCTCTCCCCTCTTTGTCTTTCTCTCCGACTCTCCTCCTTGCCCTCCAACGGGGCTCTCCTCAGGCCCACCCATCGGCCTCAATCTTTCAATTTTCTGCCATGGTGAAAAGCACTTAAACTTATCGCTCCATCTGTTTATTACATCCTACCTCCAGCTCCTTCCCTACTCCGCCCCCTTGTCCCTCTCTCCTCCTCTCCATCTGTGTGTGCATGCTCGAAAAGCCTTTATATCGGTAAACGCTCCTCCTGCTTGTGCCCTTAGCGTCCTCCACCTAATGTTCCAATGTTTTTCTCCAACACATTGTAATGGTCGGGTTAAATCCATTACTCACACAAACTTGAAAAATGCCTAATTGCAGTTATCCGTGCTTTAAATTTCCGTCAGTCGAGACAAATTCCAAACTTCTGACTACTCGTTAAGTGTTTTTTGAGAAAAAGAAAAATCCGCTTCAACTTCCCACTTCCCAGATGCAGTCATTATGTCTCCATAAAGCCAAGAGCTGGGGACGATAGAGTCAGTTTTTGATATACAGCACTTGGGCCTGCCTTGCAATCTACCGGAGAGCGAAGGCTCGTTGTCCACTGTCAGTTTTAACACCCTATCTGCTACTCTTGAACAGTAATTTAAAGCACCTGAAATGGTATCCATATTTCTGCTAAGGGGATTGATATCCAGGGGACAGTCAGATGGGAAATAAAGAGAGGACTTTACCCAGAGGAGGAGGGGAGCTGAGGGAATATTTGGGCTGAAAGCAGACTGCAGCACACCAGAGACCGAGCCTGTCAGTTCTGCCAGCTCGGAGGTCCAAAGAAAGACTTGTGTTATTCATCAGTGTATGTGCGTATGTGTGTGTGTTTTATACTGACCATCATTCTCTTGGTCGGAAAATGACATCTACAGGATTGTTATGTCAGAAAAACACTGCAAAAAATTCCATCTTAATCTCAAGTCATTTAATCTCATATTCAGCCTTTAATTGAATAATAAAAACTTGTTTCCTGAACGTTCTTGAATCAAGTGTCATTGTCTTGATTATAGCTGGCTGATTGTCCTTATTCTGACTTGTTTCGACATACTTATATTTGTTCCTAGAAAAAAACCTCAGACAAGTAAAAACACATTGAAAACAAGTGGGGTTATCTCAATCCACTGTCAGATTTAAGAAAAACACGATTTTAACACTAAATATGATACTGAAATGCCTTGAGATGGAGATGTCTAAGTGCTAGACAAAGGCAACTGGACTTGCTTGAGGTTCTTGAAGACATTTTGACTCTCATCCGAAAGGCTTCTTCATGTTGTTCGGATGAGAAGCAAAATGTCTTCAAGAACCTCAAGCGAATCCAGTTGTCTGTGTCTAGCACTTAGACGTACCATGACCTGGATGACTGAGAATCTTCACAGACATGCAATGGAGTTTTTTTTTTTTCCTCAAAGAGCTGTAACTACTGCTAAGACAGAAAAAGGTTTCACGGGGTGGATAATTTTCCTCTGACAGTCTCTTTGCTGGCTCTTGTCCCATTCAGCAACGCTCAGTCATTATGATTTCACTCACCTTCAGGCCTGGGGGGTTTGGAAAGTAACAGGTTATTGATTTCTGTTGATGTCTGTGTTGATTTCCTCTCTTGTGATCTTGTGAAATCAGTCAGTGAGTTGCTATTGATTACTTAAGCACTTTCACAGCATAATAAAAATGTCAACAAAAGTTAGTATGTATGTGCTGAATAAATGCTAACAAAAAACAAACTTTGATATTATGGTTGATGCTATTGCGTTGTGTTTCTCTGTTCCTCCATCACAGATCACATTCTTCATGCTGCTGTCAGCCGTGTGTGTGATGCTCAACCTGGCCGGCTCCATCCTGTCCTGCCAGAACGCTCAGCTGGTCAACTCCCTGGAAGACTGTCAGCTGGTGAGACCGCCAGGACCTCAACCCTTTCAGCCTATTCCCTCTCCAACTTCTCCAACCTCTACGCTGCAAAAAATGTCCATCTTAATGTCTGAATTTCTTCACACAACTTCCAAAAAAGTGGAAAATAGGGTTCCTAAAAAGGCACCAATAAAGAGTTAAAAAATATGAAAGGGAAGCCACTGTATAATGCAGAAATTTATTAAAGCCTTCAATTCTGCAGCCTTAAGTTTCTTAATGACCATCCGTTAATCTAGTATTCAGTCCTAAACTCTTTCCTTCCATCTGTCTGCTGATGGGGTGACATGATTTCAGCTGTTTCACTGCAGTTTGGTTTCTTTAAAGAATTTTCTATTAACAAATGACAATATCCTGAAAAAGATGGATTATTTAATTAGTGTGATACTGTCACTTTATTGGCTGCACTTTTCTCTTGTTCAAACAGAAGAAGGTTTTAGATTTCTGTTGACATGGTTTTGTTTTCAGATATGCTATGGGTTGGGATGAGGGCAATGTCCTGCATCATACAGTTTAGGGTTAATATTGAATGAATTCGAAGTATAGAAGTGTAACCCTGGTGAGCTGACCACACCAGCTCTTTCAGTTCAACTGAGGGAAACTGAGGGGATGCATTTCAGGATGTGTCGGTTCAGTTGCTGCAAACTTGCATGGATTTTTAACAATTGTAAAGTGACAGGAACCGATGAAGACCAAGATGACCTGCTGTACCATGTTGACTGGAGTTTAAAAAATGCAGTAACTTGAAACAAAATCTGATTTTAACAGTGTTCCCATCGAATATGTTTGATTGAATATGTTTATAAACAGAGGAAAACGAGGGGCCCATATAAGACTGAGTCTTATATTAAATGACTTGTTGGACAGTTTTGCAGCGTAACTTTAATTTGCAATCAGCTCCAGACCACTTGGAGAGGAATCACACTAAATTTCTTAAAACATACTTATTCAATGATTCAGGGCAGATGATTCAGAATAAAATAGGAAAGATGGAAATGTTGAACGTGCCAGAACCCATGGTGATTTTGTGGGCTGAACTGTACATCCCCTGGTTTTTAATTGTTGGCATCAGAATAATCTATCACTCATTTTGATATAGAAGACAAACAAACATCAAGTGAGTCTCCTACTAATTGTTAATGGAGCAGATCCAGGATTCATACTGGTATGACAGATTAGAGTCTTTTTTTATTGTTTCCAGCTTTGGAAAAGAGTTGCCAGGCAAAAAACAAATATAAGTGAATTCTTAAACTGAGCAGTATTCTCTCTTAATTCTTCAAGATTAACATCTAGCCTCTTTGTCTTCCTGCATGTCATGTTCTTATCCTATATCCTCTCCTGTGCCTGGAGGGCACCTCTGATGAAGGACTTCTGTAATGGCCTGCAATTCAATCCAATCTCAACTATTGGAGATACATTATCGAAGTCATGTTGATTGAACTTTATGCGAAAAGATTTCCTGATGAAATTGTATGCAGATTTTTCAGCCTGAGGCACTGCTGACCCTATCTTGTGCAAAATCTCTCCTAGTACAGTGTCCCTCCATCTCTTAGATCAAATAAATGTCCAACTGCTCGGTGACAGTTGTATTAATATTAGGGCTCGCTGCTGTCTGACTGATAACCCACTGGAGTTCATGCTTTAAATATTAAGAAAAACATATTCATCCTCCATCTGGAGAAGGAGCTCGCTGGCTCCATTTGTCTGATTTATTTATTTAATGCTTCTTTTATTCTGCTCGTGTCACAGCAGTGCCTGTGTCAAATTGTGTCATCTGTCAGTTCACTTTGGGAAGGTTCAGCATGCAAATTATACACACTTGTCTTGTCTATTTATAATTTTGTGATGATAGTAATTCCCTGTGAACTCAGGGTGAAATTAACCATCAGCAAATCATGACTCTGGAAGCATCCTCCCCCCTTCAGAACTCTTGATATTCATTCATAGGTTTTTAATGTACCAGCCACTTGAACACTTGAACTTTTTCTGAGCAGCTGCCAGAGTACATATTGGCTGTTATGTGTTTTTGTGTGTTTGGTGTATGTGTGTGCATGTGTCCCTTTCTGGGTCCATGTGTCTGTCTGCATGTGCATGTAAATGCATGTGTCAGAGCACATGACAGGCTGGCAGGCAGCGCTTCTGCTCTGGACAGGCTGTTGCATTGAGTCAGCATTTAGTCAAACGTGAACTGATCTGTGAGTAGGGGTGTAACAATTCATTTACTTCATTGATACATTGATTGTAAATTCTGTCGATTCAACTGAATCGATCTGCTAACAGAAATTTGTAGAATGAATCATGTTGACTTCATCCCTCATCGATATGAAATGCTTTGAATTGATTCATTCACTATTTTTTAAAATAATAATAATATAATTTGTACCTTTTTGTGAATAAAGATTGCTATATAATAAATTATTGTTATAGAATAAGAATAAATTATAGATATAGAACTATAGACTAAATTAGATAGAAAGATAGATATAGTTTTACATTATTGCATCCGATTGCTGACTCAAAACTGAATCATACCAAAAAAGCAAAATTGTTCTTAAATGGCCAACTAGTGGTTTGTGAATCAAATGGTTTGTGAAAACAATGTTAAGCCAAAGATTCACCATCCTAATTTACCATTACCATCCTGGCCAAAATCAAAATGGTCAAAATGTGGCACTCCGGTAGCTCACTGTGTCAAGTGCGTACCACATATTATCACCACAGCCCTTGTAAATAACTTCTACATTGTCAGTATATTCTCTGTATTGCTTGAGACTCACCAACAGCCTGAACCGAAGCCCCTGTGTGTGTTGACGTACTTGGCCAAAAAATCTGATTCTGGCTCTGATCAAAGATGGCTAAAACACAGGCAACAAGTTTAGCTCGTTTTAAAAGCTCTTTACCACTGGTTTTCACCAGACTTGAGATACTGTATAGGCCCAGGTGTTTTCAACATTTTGAGTGCTATGGAAAAAAGAGAGCACATCTCAGAATGAATTTGTAAAGCCGTTATCCAAGGAGCTGCACGATGATGAATAGAGACACAGATTGGTTTTCACATTCTCATAATGACATAAGCTGACTTTTTCTAAAAAACCAAACTGAGTGCCTCTCTTTTCCTGAAGAAACCCCATTTTTACCCGTACAGCACCCAGCCCTATCACTTACACATTAGAAGCAGCTTTTCGGGATCCTATCGACTTTCTTGACATAAGTGAGACCAGCCAAGTAGATCAACTTTGCTGCTTTACGTGGCTCCCCGGAGACCCTCCCCTGGTCGTGACTGAAATATTAATGTTCCTCATCTCCTCTCCCCAATGTAATTAACCCATACTTGTTGGGTTCACGTCCTGCTTTTTCTCAATCTGGGTCACGTAGTAGAGGTATCCTCTACCTCTATCCCTTCGTTGGTAGCTCCTCGCATCTCACAGTGTTCCTCGTACACTTCTGATCAGCCATATGTGCTACTGCCTCTCTCAGTCTCAATATGGTAAGATGTACTGTCTCTTATGATTGGATATTGTCTCGGCTTGCATTTAAAATAATGTAATGTCAAGAGTAGACATATTCTTCACCACATTGACTTTCAGGGAAAAAACAAGACAAAGCTAGAGGCCCAGGTCTGATTTGTGTGTATGTATGTGTGTGTGTGTGTGTGTGTGTGTGTGTGTGTGTGTGTGTGTGCGTGTATGTGTGTGTGTGTGTGTGTGCGTGTATGTGTGTGTGTGTGTGTGTATGTGTGTGTGTGTGTGTGTGTGTGTGTATGTGTGTGTGTACGTGCATGTGTGTATTGTCCTTGAGTTGTG
>OMKZ01042255.1:0-39379 GCA_900302535.1 Neoniphon sammara
GGTGGTATGCTGCACTTAAAGAGCAATACAACAGCAAGCAATACATGCAGCAATATAACAGCAAGAATGCAAAGCAAAGCAACGTATGGTCGAACAGCCAAACCTTGCGCCAAATGCAGGGTTCCTTCTCAACAACAGCAAAAAAAAAAAAAGGACAAGACAAATCGGCAGGCAATTAGCAAAGCAAAACTAGAACCAGTGATGGCTTTAACACAGCTACAAAGCAGATGATGCTCCCACAGACTGTATTACTCAATGACTAACCTTATTTTCCAGTCCTCGCTTGATTTGGCACGATTTTTCCGGGCCAGTCTCTGTTTTTCCTCAAGTCTCTTCTTCTCTGCACTTGCCAAATCTGTAAGGCAAAGACATAAGAATGTAAATGCCCGCACAAAAGGAGCTCTGTTAGTGTGGAATAATGTAGACTTTGTTTCACGTACATAGGTAAACTGATGGTGCACTGCCACAATACTGGCATGACTGTCACAAAACAATTGGTCAGTGTATAGAAACTCATCTAAAAAGACATCTAATGCTGCATGTAATGTGTGCATCACATTTCTGTACAGACTAGTAGCATTTTACTGTGCACAATACACAGTAAGTGCACAGTACTTACAGTAAGTTAGTGTATATTAGTGAATAATTACATTCTAAGTGTAGACAGTGAAGACAGGACAGGGCAGGGCAAAAAAACAAAACAAAACAATACAATAAACAAAAAACAAACAGTTATGTAGACATTCTGTGTAACTGTGGAAGGGAACACAATGTTGTTGGGTCTGAGGATTTCATGGTCTCACGGTGATGAGTGGAGTCCAGCCTACCACTGCAACACCAGTCATTTTGGTGGTGTTGCCGATGACAAGGACTCAGTGTTATTCACTTTTTCACACTTTGAATCACACAAATAAAACTTCTCAGTGCTCAGAGTACATGAGTGATAGTGTCGATTTAAGTCACCTTTCTCTCCCCTCAAAAAACAAACAAGCAAACCAAAAAAACACGTAAACAAGTAAAATCTTGCGGGAAACACTACCTATATCTCCATTCTCCATGGCGCGAATATCAGGCCTGAGGCGACAGTCTGTGAGGGGGAGGACTCCCTCCATACCCTTTTCCAGATCATTCAACTGCATGGCAAATGTGGAGAAGGCATAGAACTGCAAGAGAATAAAATTGGCATGTAATTAAAACTTTGATGGAGATGGCAAGGATGGATGAGAACCAAAAAAGAGGTGCAACAACCATCAATCAAACATCACATTTCTCTGTTCTCTCTCCATTTATGTGAGACTCTGCTTTCATCTTCCACCCTTCTGTGTCCTCAAACCTTGGCTGAGTTGTCTGGTCGAGGCGCAATCCTCCAGATGAGCTCACTGCCTGGTATGACCTGGACCGTCTCAGCATCAGGCGGAGGCATCTCTTCTGGCTCTTCATCCACATTGCTCTGGAGCCACAGAGATGCAGAAACATGGACATACACAACTGTAACTTCAGATGGATGCAGGCAGGTTATAGGACATTTTACAGCAGTGAAATGTAATACCTGTTTGTTGCCTTTCTTTTCATCCGAGTTCTTTCTCTCAGCCTTTTTGTGGGCATCAAAGGTAGCAGGGTCTACTGTGTATAAGCATTCAGTCCACTTTCCATAGATTGCACACAGCTTCTTTTTGCTGCAGAAACAAACAGCAGCACAGATTATTAAAACTCATCACTCGGCATCCCTGATACATTATAACTGCTGATTATTGCTGTTATAGGAATGAGTAAATCTGGTTTTTATTCATTGGGTTATTACATAAGGCATTTAATCTTTTACACTAACTGACAAGGTAATAAATACTTTATGACAAATCCACTTATTATGTTCAGACAATACTGAGTATCACAAATCAGTTTTGATATCAGTGACAGTCAGACAATACAGATACCTTTTATCTAGGATGTACCCCTCCACTTTATGGAGCTCCTTGCCAAAGAGGCCACATGGTTTGAACGTCAGACTGCATCTCTCTCCGGTCCTGTCACAGAATGACAGACTCTGTGTTTACCAATTCTCTTTCACTTTTCCCCTGCTGTGAGACAAGGCTTTCAAACATGAACCACCCTGCTCACGTTCTCTTCCATTCTAATGGCAACTGTTCTAGTTCAGCTCCCATAATCACTCAGCCTGAATGTGAAAGTATATCAATGCATTGCTTAAGAGTGCAGATAGACACAGATATTCATACAATCATACAAGCCCCTGTGCAGTGTGAATGTGCACAAACAAGTGTGCTATTCACAAATAAATAAATATAAACAATGCAGTGCAATACAGAGGGAGTTTCTATTACTTGTGATTAATCACTTCCACGTTGCCATACTGCTCAATCCAAAGCTCTCCAACAATGATATTGTGGACACAACAGGTGGGGTTTGTCCAGGTGTAGGCTTCATTATATCTGCAGAGACAAACAGGTAAAGACAAAAGTAAACAAATTTCTTTACAAGAAAATTAAACTTACAAAACCTCAGGTTCTGCACTCACTTGGGCAGCTCCAGAGTGATGACACCTTTGGGCTCAGCCTCTACACTCTTTCCCCAAAACTTGAGTTTGGGGTAGATGGAGCCATGAAAGACGAAATCCTCTTTGAGGCCTTCGGCATGGAAGGCACTGACTGGAGGGTGATGGCTCACTTGCTCTGAAATCCAC
Organism: Neoniphon sammara; assembly: GCA_900302535.1. Taxonomy (NCBI): domain Eukaryota; kingdom Metazoa; phylum Chordata; class Actinopteri; order Holocentriformes; family Holocentridae; genus Neoniphon; species Neoniphon sammara. Next base: position 2,699 of record OMKZ01042255.1, read on the forward strand.
CTAAAACCCAAATCCTCTCTGGTGGAGAGGAGAGACAAGGGTGGTACTGTAAGCCATCCATGCAAAATAAACCTAAACCAAATGTAGTATACTTTGTGTCAATGCAGAAATGTGTTTCATTGGTATGCACAGTTTTAACAAGCTCAGTGTCACACCTGATCAACTCGTAGGTCTCTCCTAGTAGTGGGTTGAAAGGCTTTCCAGTCCTCTCCCACTGTGATGCTACGGCAGACACAGCAAATGCTGCGACACACTACGGACAATGAGCATGATGAGCAAATTGGAGATAGTTCAATATTTAAGAGCGCCTATTCTCAAAAAACAATGGAGCAAAATGAAGTGTGATCTGAATGACAAACCACAGCTAATAACGTATATATAATTTTGGATATCAATTCTTGAACTTGTTAAATTTTTGTAACATTTTATTTGAAGGGATGTTGACATGACACTGCATTGCAGAGCTGCTATGAACATTAATGAATATTTATGACTTATGATTAAGTGTCAGTCAATTTTGGCACTTCCCTGCAAAGTTGACAACACTGCTGAACAGCATCTGTATCATGTTTATGACAGGTTGTAGTGTTGGCTAATCTTAACTTGACATGACTGTGAAATGTCAAACAATGGCAACTTACTGAAAGTGACTTGACTGACCACTTAGTTGTAATCTTGGATAATGTCAATGTGTTCTAACAAAGACATCACAGACAAAGTGATATAACTGACTGAATGATGCCTCATGAAAAAAGTTGAGTGTTCGTGACAGTCATGGTCATTAAAGTGTTACATTTTACGAACACCCCTTCCAAACTGTTCTCATTTGATAAGATTAAGAGCACAATGCTACCTTCATCCTCTCCACAGAGTCTGATGAAACGTTGGCCTGGTGGATGAGGTAGGTGTGCTCCATGTATTCTGCTAGTCGCTGTAGGAAGCTCAGGGGCTCATTTAAGACCACCGGCATGGTAATCTTTGATAACTCCTGAGAGAAGAAGTGGAGAAGATAAAAGAAACTGTAAGACACAGCACTGCGTGAGCACTGAGGTGTAGGCACAAAGCTCTTGACAGCTATACATCTACCTGACTATTGAATGAAAAATATGCAAACCATTACCTCTATATATTTGGGATTGGAAAATAGAGATTATGAAATGTAATTACATCCAGGCCCTGCTAAGTAGGCTACTGAGAATTGGCTGACAATAAGAACTGGGGCCTCCTGGGATCCCAGGAGACCAATACTAATCACTGGACTTCAGAGTTCAAAGACTAATTTATCACATAACTAAACTTTTTATCCAATTTATTCATAGTTCAGTAAAAAAAAGCTACTTGAAAACAAAACCTCAAATCAGCATTTATTTTCTCCCAACACAGCAAGTGCTAGCGCAACAAAAGTAAACAAAGAGAGGCTGCTGTTTGAGGCGGACTGGCTATTCTCACCATGCCAATGCATTTCTTCAGGATACTCCAGATGCTGACGTCATTCCTGGAGAACATGGGAGCTGGTAGAGATGTTCTGTGAGACAGAAGTGCAGGGAGGGAAACACACATTGTCAGCTATCAGAGAGGGATACATAAACAAATTAGGTATCTTGTGCATTCACAACAATGCAAAATTCATAACTGCTGAAAGCGGCGACCCACTGTGGTGCCATAATATCTAGATTGATGAAGTTAAGAGATAAAGCATATCATGGGGAAATTGTTAAGGTACATTTTAGTGTACAGTTTCTAGCAGACAATCAAATTGTACTGAAGCCTGTGACCTGGTTTCCTCCTCTGCTCTCAATTTTCTTGCTTCATGGAAATAGAATAGAGTGCCAAACTATTACCTATGAACATTCAGGGAAGTTACACAGATAAATACTATTTCACCTAATGGCTTGTTGTGGGATTACTGTGTAAAAGAGTAGATACCACCTTCTATTTTGAAACAAAGTTACCCGACACCTGTGAGCTAATCAGCTGCTATGGTTAAGACTTAAGACTCAAAAGAGGAGCTCAACTTGCAACTGCAGGATGAGCAGGCCAGTGTTGAACAGCAGACTGTACTTGTGTCAGCTCCTAAACACACCACAAGTAAATGATGTGAATGAATACTCTAAAGCATTCACTCTGCACAATCATTCACTTCTTAACAGCCATCATGGGTGCAGTTGGGCCCATTCAGTCATAAAATCATTATTACATGCATGGAAAAAATAGATGCACACTCTACTGTATTCTCGTGAGCATGTGGCCGAGCCCCAATTCTGTAGAGCATTCTCTCAAGTGAACCATTTCATAACAGAACCCATAGTAGGGTGTTATTATGGAAAATATATTTTTGTAAGGGTGAAAGTATTATTAACGGGGGGTGCGAATGGTGCTCTGTAGCTTCAACTCTTACCAGGACAACGCGAGTCACCTCATTCTATCAAATAACTACACTTACTACACAGGCCTGTCTACAGGCAACCAGGGACACAAGTCTCTGAATGACAGGAGTAATAACATATAAACAGACACCTCATAAATCTTTGATGCACACTCTCTGAGCACACACAGGCTTACACGTATGCACACGGAGCTAGTCAGCCAGTCCCCTTTCTTCCAACTCTCTCTAAGCAAGCACATGCTAAATTATTCATGCATCATTTGTTGGATTAAGGAAGACAGGGCAAGCCAAAAAATCAGCATCCACGGAAATAAGAGATTGTCCAGTCTTCAAGGGCAAAGCACAAATACCAGGCCCATCTGAGGCTTGGAGAGTTAGATCTGGCAGAAAAAAAAACAAGACTATTCTCTCCTGCATGGATGCTCAAACAAAAACACCTGAACACAAAAACAGGCAGGAGTGGAGAGGTGGTATCCCATTACATCTACTGTGGCATTTATTTTCCAGTGCTCATGTTGACAGAGGTCTGTAACCTGGTGGACATGGCTACTAGGTGATCTGTCATTGCATCATATTTATGTAAACAATATTACATATATACTATCACGATATTTTACCCACAATAACAATGGCATCGTGATACAGGTGATTCTACGATATATTGTAGGACAATCAGCTATGATACATCACAATATCTATAAGTGAAGAAGAAAAAATACCCTGGAAAAGGAAAAAACATTTTTCAATAAGCAGGAATCAAGCATGTTTTTCAGTGTTTTAATATGCATGCCAACATGTTTTCTGTAAAAAGATATACATAGAATCCAATTTTGAAATAGTTTATATATTACATAAGGCTGTATGTAAATATAAATTTAATATAGATACTACTATTTAATTGTAATATCATATTATTGACAACCATGTTAAAATAGATACATACATGCAGAGTACCAATACATTTAATAAAAATATTGATATTTGGCACAAGTATATTGATAATGTATCACAAGAGGAAGTATTACAATATATTGCATTCTTGTTTTATTGTTCCACTCCTAGCTATGACAGTTAAAAGTCAATGCTGTCATTAGTGATGGCTATCTTAAAAGTTGTGTGCAGAGCACTCAGTAATTCTTTTGATGAATGGTAGATAGAAGGAAAACTAGTAAACAAGCATGACTTCATAACTGGAACGTGTCCCACCTGTGTTTCTTGACTCCATTGCACTGGGCTGGTTGGTTGCCATGGCTACCCTCCCCAGACATTCCGGTAGGCCCCCTGAGGGTGCTGGGACAGCGGAGGCTCCTGCAAAGGGGGGTGTCTCTCCCCTCGTCCTCTTCAAAGGAGTGGCTCGCCACAGACAGGAAGCCACTCACAGAGAGCTCCGACTCGGACTCTGTGGGATGACAGGGGGCAGATACTAGGTCATGCCAGACACAAACACATGCAGTTCAGTGGCTGGCTCAGAAACCTGCAGCCCAGTGGCCTCAAAAGTGTACCGTCTGTGAAAAAGAAAACCTCCTCGTATCCCTCACTAACCGCCCCCCCTCCCTGCTGCCAGCCACACCCCACCTGAGGATTGTGTTCCAATGAGAGGCCACACAGAGGCTTCATTTCCTCCGACACTGTTTGCTTTGAGCTGACTGGATACTACTCCTCCCCCTAGCCAGCACACTGTCAGGGACAATACAGGTACTGTGACATCTACAAAAGAGGGGAGGGAAGAACAGTCTGTGTGGTGTGTTACACTTTATAATGGAAGACTAGATATGCTACTTCGCGTCATATTAAACCATCTGCTCACAAAATAATTTGGATTTACATGATACTTGTATGTATTAACATGCAGCATGGTAGTGCAACCAAGATGGTAGCAGATCTAACACTGCTTCATAAACATGCTATGCATGGATAAAAACAGATTTTACACACTCATGTCACAGAAATATGAAAATCCTCATATATATTGTGTGAGCTTGCTCCATAATGCACAAATTAATTGCAGAAGGTATTTTACCGGACTGAAGAACCACTGAGGCAAGACCTCTGGTACCCAGAGAAGCACATAAAAAGTGAAATCCATTTTTTAGCACAAAGACATTGTTGGTGCAAATACGGTGAGCATTCAGTAGTCACCACTGTCAAAATCCACTATATGTTGAACTGCTCTTGAATGCCTTTATCATATTATATTGCCAGAAAATGCTACATTTTTGAAGGTCAACAGTGAATTTCAGTGGCATGGCTCATCTGAGGATATAATTCAAGAAAGAGGCATGAACATCAACAGGCCAACAGGAAAGCATAAAGGGGCATTCATTCTTTTTTGAGCATCCATTTTCAAGTACATTGTTTATTTTCCAACTAGGTTTAGAATTGTTAACTAAGGAATAGACGGCAAAACAAATTAAATTTACTACACTACAGAACGACAAGTAATTTTTCTGGCTAATGTCTCACTAGGTCATTAACGTTTGGGATAACGGAAGAGGACAATTTCACAGTGCGAGAATTTTGCTGCACTACATTTTACAGTAAGTTTATCTATGCAGCGTAGCTTTATTGATGATGGTTTATTGAGCCATGTCTGAGTAGGGTGTCTGGGGCACTCCAAAAACAGACCGAATGCCAATAGACTGAGCTTTGGGTATCAGCGGGGTACACACACATGGGAAGCAGCATGATGTTGGAACGAGATGTGTTGCTGGAGGTGTTTGCTCTGATACAAATATATCAAGGTGTTGTGACAATCCACAGGGAAAGCTGTGCTTGGGGAAGAGTGATCACAGTTCAGTGAACAACATTTTTAACCCCTTCAGCATCAGTTGGAATTGTAGCTACGTATGAGTAGAAAATGACTGAAAGGATATACAAAGTGATGAAGTCTGCCAGGTAACATAAGCAAAAAATATCTATTATATTGCCACAATATGGGTGAAAGTGTACTCATGGTTTTGTGAGTAATCTAATACTGCTATCATTTTCTGATGATAGAGACTGAGAGATTACAGATAATCCATTCTTATTTTTACATGGCCACAGCCACATATGAGGACACTGAAATCCAAACCTTCATTTTCCCCATGAAACAGAAATTTGCCACAGATGTATACACACATTTTGGATCTAGGAGTGTGAGGGATGGCTGCACCCTTATTGGCAGCTTGCCTTTATGCTCCTATCCTATCCATCCTATCTCCTTGCTTGGTCCATGTGTGTCTGTGTGTATTTAAACATGGTTCACTGTTTTACGCACGACATTCACATGTATGTGAGCTATGTACAGTTAGACACCTTTCTTTACATGACATGAGATACCGACAAGTTCATAAGATAAATATGCAGGAAAATCCTGGAAATATATTTAATCCATCCATCATTGCTAATGAGGGTCTGGATTTTAGTGGCAGAATCACTGTATGTTATCTATTCTGCAAAGATGAATTCAAACAACCTATGTAGGAGATACAAAATGAGTATGAGGAAGCAACTGGTGGTGCTTAGAAAATGTAACTAGCAACGTTTCCTGCACTTGGTGCTCAGTACAACACACTGCAGTGGAAAATCATCAGCTTCAGCCCAAAACTGGAGGGTCAACAAATTACTACAATTATCAAAAAGCTCATGCAGTAGCTTTCAACAGTATGGAATGTAAGCATTCAAAAATGTCTAACTTTTCAACATGATACCAAAACATTTGTAAGTGTTGCCTCCTTTTACGGTTCAAGTAACTTTGGGCTGTTATCTTGTGGGAAGCACCTCATCTTCCTCGCTTTAACAGTAAGACATTGTTTTGGGCAGGGGCTGAATTGGGCCAGGGCTGTCAGGGGCTCATCACAAAGATTCTCTGAGGTAAAAAGGCACTGAATCTGATTGGATTATTTTGCTGGACCGCGTCCAGTTAGGAACCAGTGTAACAATGTCAAATGGTACATGGGCCTTTCACAATGTTAAAGCTCTATATTGTACACAGCCAAAACACCTAGTATTATGAAAGGAACTCATCACCCTTGTGAATGTGCCGTGTAAAATGGAGTGAGCCATGCATAAATGCACGCAGATGCATATGAACCAAACCAAGGGAGAAGATAAAGGTAAGCTGCTGACAGGGAAGCAGACACCTCCTGAGTTCCTGTGTATATGCTTGCAAATTATGGGGATGCGGCTCTAGTGAAATAAAGGCAGCAATGATAGGCTACTTGTGAAACAGTTAAATCGTGCCAACAATTTTTCAATTGCAGAGAAAAAAAATCAGGTGTCCATCTCCAACTTTGGCTGATTTTTTGTCCTGGCCATTGTCTATATGAATGGTGCTCAGTTCTGGTTCTTGAATATCACAATTCAGCTGGTTTCACTCTAACCATTTAATGTCATTAACTGCCTACTAGGATAGAAAACTAGCAGGGCTGTGGTACTTCAGGATTGAGAACAAAATAAAAATCAAGTTTCCTTGACAACATTGTGGAAATCAAAAGTTGCACAATAGAAGGCAACACACTTAAACTGATGAACTGGTCTCGTGACTCCAGTGAGACGTTTAGCCTCTGAAAGCTTCACTCAGCAATCAAATTGCCTGCCTAGGAGCTGACCTGACACAGCATCATAGAAGTCATCTTCAGTTAGGGTACTGATGGTAGGGGACCTCCTGCCTTTATACAAGGGCTGCTTGAGCTCGTCACGCTCAGTCGCCAATGCCTGTAGGGCCTCTGTCAGAGCTTTGTTCTTCCCAACCTCCTGTTCCAACCTCAGACTCCACACCTGGAGAGACAGACCCATGCACAAACATAAATACATCTATTGAGACAAGGCAAAGTAAAGGAGGGGAATGTGCTCACATCACAGCCATTCAGCATTTCTGATTGTGTGCAGTGTAGATAGTATTGCAGACTAATAAGTAGGTGACTGATGGATAGATTGATATGGAGGTATTGATCTGCGTCTGCAGCTGTCCCGGTGTGTGTGCGTGCATTTGTTGTGGAAGCCAATTCTGATGGCAGGTCACTGTTCTAGCCCTGCTCACAGATCCGGTTTCCTCCAGTCGGAACCAAATACCCCAGTCTCCATGAGCTCCGCAGCCCAGGATTGAGTGTCCCTTCAGGGCAATCTGAGCCAGACTGCTGTGGGACAGACTGGATCAATGTTCCCCATTGTCTGACACTGTGGTTCCTTTACCAACCCCGAAAGACAGGCAACTGACAGACAGACAACAGTTCTTACCACAAAAGACACGGGATGCAAGATATTGCAATAACTGCATAATTTTTTTTCAAATACAAAAGCTTTCTGAAGATAACACTGATAGATTCATCATTATCATTAATTTAAATTTTAATTGTTTAAAAGTTATAGCAAAAGAGAAAAATGGGATTGAGGGAGCAAAGAAAGTACACCAGTGACAGAAATGGAGCAGAGACTCCACAGAGAGGATAAAAGGCCCGAGTCACCTTGAGGAAGGCAGCTGAGTCTGACAGAAACAGGAGCCGGTAAATCGCGCTGTAAATCTGAGATAGCCAAGTGAGGCCAATGTCCTCAATTAAAGTAAAGAGAAAAAAAAGTTAGGCATCATCAATCACCGTGCCTGAAGTAGTGATATCAGTCTGTGTGTGTGTGTGTGTGTGTTCACAGGCACACACACACAAGTAGCGTTTCTTCCAAAAGGTACAGTCTCTTAATGTCCAAGGCAGGTCATTTCTCTTCTTGTGGCCATAATCAGAGTCATAATGGAGACAAGATTTTGGTGACCACCAATCAATCAACAAAGCCAAAAGTGCAAAGTGGAAATCTTTGGGAAAAGGTTTAGTAATAACCTTGCTGTAATGTCTCCATTTCTGTCATCAATTTAAATGTGAATTCAAATGCATGAGTTGTATAAGTGCTGACTATTTCTTTAAATAGCGATATAAATTTCATTATGGTATAAATTTCAAAGATACCTGTGAAGGCCTCTGCAATGTTGTATAACATCACTCAGTTTTTGACAAGGCTATTATGTCAGGAAATAATGTATACACTGAGAGTATAGTCAGTCAGATTAGATAAATACTGTAGGTATCTATTGATTAAAAACACTTTGTCAATTAATAAATCACTTCCAAGAACAGAGGACTACGCGCCTAGCAACAAAGAATGTCTCTTCCAAACACTACAACAAACTAATATAACACAATCATCACTTATACAACAAAATCAATAAGCAGAACTGCAACATAAAGGAAATCTGATCTAGTGGTTGGTGCAGACAATTCTGCACAGGCATAAATATGTAGGTATGCAAAAAAAAAAAAAAAAAAAGAAAATTAGATATGCAAAAAATATATATCCAAGTTTGATGAGAAACAAGTACATCACTGAAATACAGAAACCTGCTTTCCTTTGTGCCCCAGAAGACTGGGCCCAGTCCAGCTCTTCATTACACACATCTTTACAAAGGTGAGGATGACTCACATGAATCAATATGCAGATCCTATCTCTGTTCCATGGGTGCATAAAACACCTCCGACAACATTTTAAGCTACAGTGGTGGGCAGTGTGAAGCTGAATTTACCTCAACTGATACATTCACAACCTTACCTCATTACATTTATATACAAATATTTTTACACAACCCAGATCCACAGACATGCTTCCTTTGCATTTGTCATCTCTGATCATTTAAAATGCACTTTTATCTTTGAACAGTTTGTTTATAAAATATATATATATTATACACACACTGACTGGGATTATATCTAGTGACTACTGACAAATCACCCAAGAGATTTCTTTGTGTCTTTAACAGTGGCTCTTAAGCGGCTTCTTTCACACAAGAGCCCCCCACCCTGTCCCCTGTCCTACACATATTCATTTAAGATCAAATCTATATTATTTCTCTCAGGATCTGTCCCTCCTCACTGTATTATTTATTTTTACAAAATTTTGATAATTTGTTAGAAACACTACCGTACATTCAAGTGATTCACAGTTCTGCTTCAGCATTACCCTGGTGCTCTAAAATGTTTGCGCTGTGACAATCTGACAGTTTGACTAAATATAACGTGAAAATATGTGAAATCCACTTCCCATGGAGAGCAGCTAAACACTTGAGCACTCTGGCTAACATTCAACCATTTAACATACCTGAAATGTACATCCACAAAATAATCATTCTTCTTAAGGCTCCACTCAAACTGAGCCTTTTATTTATGTACAGTGTAAAGTAAATGAGCTCAGGAGGCTGTGCCAATACTCCCTATCCCAAGCACTTGGCTTAAGAGCCCATCCAGGAATGAAGCACTTTGTTGTGTAACTATCCCAGCCAGCTCTTTCACTCTCACTGCATCCTCTCGCCTGAGCACAAACACAGCGCTATTTTAAGCTCCGCTGAGGCTGTGTGCGCTGTAGTTGTTGCTGAAGCCTTGGAGGGATGGTTCTCCTTGGCCAACACCCCGAAGGGCTGAGGTTTTACTTTCTTGTAGAATTTGCTTCCCCTGCTGAGGGAAAATTGAATCTCAGAGGCAAATATTCTAGCTCTGTACTGTGCTAAAATACTGACTATACACCATACTGTACATCAGTGCACGATGGCTAAGAACTACATATTGAAGAAAGCATTAAACAAGTATAAAGCACCCTTTTTTTCTTTTTTAAAAGGGACAGATGAATACCATAGTGAGATGAACACCAGTGCAGGAAAAGGAGTGGTAAGAAAACACCCAGAGAGGTCAAGATCTTGGGTCCCAGGGCCATCTCTACACAAAGTACACAGCCTTGGCTAATAGGTCAAAATCCCAAAAGGCAGAATGTGCTCGTCTTCAGGTCCCTTGCACAGATGTGATTCCATAAAAGGAGGAGGTCAGCACAGGGAGCAAAGAGAGCATTTATCATGTGAGTTCAATCTCTCCTGGGTGAAGACATGGCAGAAGTCAGTGACTCAGTGACCTGTGCAAGAAGAGTTGAAGTAGGGGTCACATGGCCTTTTGTATGCTCTGCAATCCCTGAGGTCTTGAAGGGGGATCTGCTGAGGATGATCTGCTGTCTTACAGTCCTGCAAACATTTATGAATAGCTTCTGTCAAAAATATATATAAAAATAAAGACACTATGCTGCCACTCACCTACTTTAAGAACAATGCACACTGACAGATCTGCTTATCTGTGTCACCACTAAGTGCCTGTATGATCTAAGCTTCCATTTCTTCTCTTGACAGGTGTGGGACCCTGCCTGCTGAGAAACACCAAGAAAGGTTAGGCTTATACAAATCAGCGTTGTGTGTTTTGAAAGAGTTTTTATACAAATGCCACACCTCCCAAGGGGGTTTCTGCCCAACATGGCCTATTTGAAGCTGAATCTCCACGGCAATCTCAAACCTCCATCCTGTTTTTGTAAAGTGGCAAAGAAAGGACGACATACATCTTCACTTCAAAGACCATGCGATCGATCATTTTCTCCTCCTTGTGCACAGTATAGATGTGGCATACTAGCTAGCATACCTCAGCAGAGTAGATGTTCTCTGACCCGTTTCATTAGCTGCAGAGCTGAAGGGCAGGACTGTAATTGCTGCTAAACCCTCCCTGCTATGAGTCATGCTTCCATATTACACATCTGCCCAGACATCATAGCACAATTAAACAACATCCAACTAAATTATTGGAAAATAAATGTGTAAGAAATACAAAGGAGGCAGAAGAATCTGTTCTACTGTCTGCTAAGACAAAAGGTAGGATTAGGATTAATACTGTGTATGGAGACTATCTCAGCACTGTCGGCAGTATAATCCAGTTAGTAAGGTGTAGTATTTCCAGCTCAGCATGAAACTAATGAATGTGTATATTTTTAAAGACATTTCCTTCTTGTTATATGACCTGGTGCAATGGCAACCCACTCTATTTGCATTTCTATGATATTTTCTGTGCACCTTAGAGTGAGAACATCCAATCAATGTCCTCTGCCTCCCTGAGATGTCAATGCTAGGTTATTCCTCATGACAGAACAGCATCTGTGACCAATCTATACTTGGATATTGTGGTTTGAAGCAATGCTTGCATCAGCGTGAACCCAGTTAACAGGCTAAAAATCCCCTGAGCATTTGGGCGTTGTTGGCACACTAAAGTCCAGCTGATGTCAAAAATAGGGTCAAATTCTATGAGATATATTCTGAATTCAGTGTATTCAACACATTAAGCAAGCACATGAAGACCATAAATTGCATTTATACTAAAGTCCTTATTTGCATCTCCACATGAGAATCACTGTACTCCCTGCTTGAAGTTAGAGTTCTCAACATAATGATTTTGGTTCTCTTGACAGACTTTTACTTTAAAATTCATTTGTAATGAGACAAAAGTATGAATGAGATCAACAAATAACCTCTTGCTTTTAGTTCAGGTCCTGCAGCTGCACAAAGGAACAACTGCTGTGTTATATAAAGTTACACATGCATTCTGTATCTAGCTGCTAAGTTTTCTTAACTTCTAGTTATAAGCAAAGTATGTAATCTATGTATGGTATTCAGTACCTCTCCATGCTCAGAGAAAATTCATTCTTATAATATGCAGTCAACACTGCAGAGTTCTGTATCACGTCATGCATGCTCAATTTCTTAGTTCAACTCATGCTTTTGACTAACTCAAAAGAACCTACAACAGGACATAGGCTGAAAAAAATAGTGAAATACTGGAGCAAATCCACTATATTCTCAAGTACAACAACCTTAAGCAGTGACTTCAGGGAACCTACTGCAAACATAGCCGTTGACATGACAATGAAAAGCGATGAGGAGAGAGCACAGAATAGGAGACAAGAACATTTGTATGATTCATACCTGTACAGATTCTGGATGAGGGTACTGTCACCTTCCCTTCCTTCCTCCTGTGCTTGGAGGCTTTGCTGGCTTGTGGAAGTATGTCTGTGAGCGCGTATTTTTAATGTGTGAGACTGAATGCATGTATCTCCAGCTGAGCCCGTGAATATGCACGCGCTTGAGTTCCCTCGCTCAATTCACTGCCTTTCCCTAGAGCAGGAAAGGAAGTGTGTGTGTGTTTGTGTGTGTGTATGCAAATCTAGAGGGTTGTGTGTGTGTGTGTGTCTGCACTGATCTGCAAGTGCAAACCTAAGCATAAAAGCGGATCTTGCCTGTGTCCTTCCTGCAGACATGCCAGTGATTACCACACTGTTCTACCCCTCCCTCAAGGACATAGAACAGCCACTAGGACAGGTGGACAGGGATACACACACCTCTGCATCTCTCTCTCTCTCACACACACACACACACACGCGCGCACACACACACACACTCCATCCCATCTGCTTCCCCAAAGCCATTGCATACTGATAGGGAGCTACAACACGGGGGAGGGGCAAAAGGATTTCATAACCATTCAATAAAACTACTCAGCCAATAGGAACACAGCACATGGGTGAGTGTATATAAATCAAGTGCAGGATTGGATCTTATGACTCTCCCAGATAAAAGCTTAAAGTTTACTTGGTTACTTGAGTGTAAGCAATTCTGTGTACAGATTGATATGATGACAATAATAAACACTGACACAGTGCTGATAAAGATGTGAAGATGTTACCCTACCTCCTCTTGTTTTGACAACATCTCAAGACAGAGATGGAGGGCAGCACTGGTTTCATTTGAGAGCTCGCTGGTCTCCTTGGCTTTCAGTAGAAGAGGTGCAGCTAATGCTACAAAAAAAGGAGAGAAAAATCTGATCTCAATGTAGATTCACATTATCGCTGAACACAACAGGATTTACAATAGATAAAAGTGTAAAAATAAACAACAACAAAAAAAAACTCAGTAGTGACCTTGACATTGCCTGGGACTGGAGCAAGTTGTCCTGGGTGTAATTTGACTTTTTTAGTTTTTTGTTGTTATTGTTGTTGTCTGTGTCATGTGTGGTGTTTGAGACATTGCTACATGATGCTTCGGGAGCTTTTGGTCAATAGGTTTATATTTGAAATGCCAGATAGTAGTGTAAAAATCTATCATCCCCTGAGGTTTTGTCAGACAGATGGAGCTCAATCCATAGTCCATTCCCCGAATTTTGATTATGGGGAGCAACAAGCAGAAACATGTCATTTTTTGTGAATGAAAACAAGTAACAAGTGAGTGAATCGTTGGCAAAGTTCCAGGACTCCTACCATGATTTTCCTCATTCTTCACCATAGATAGAAAAATAGACACTTCACTCTCCAATTTCTGCTGGCAGGCGCTGGCTCTCTGAAAAAGTAGAGTATAAAAGGGGCAAACACTCGTGTAGTGGAATCCACACAGTTCAACAGATTATTAAACCACACAAATGGCTTTTTAATCACACCAACTGGAACCTGAGAGTTGAATAGGGCTACTTTGCATCCCTATTGCTGCATTTTGCCATTCATTTTTAATTTTGGAGCTTCATCTTACCTGAAGGGCTTGTGCCAGGGTCCCCACTGCCAGGCTACCATCAACCTCTTCATCATCCATAATCTGCTCCTGAGTGCAGTGCCGGGTGCTATAGGCTGAATGCTTCTCCAAGGCATCCAGCCACTTCTAAATGGGCAGATTATCAGTCACACATACATGCATGTCCACTCACCCAGATAAACCCACACAAGGTATAACATGGAGGAGTATAGCAACTGCATGCAAAGTGAATCTCATCTCACTTTTCTTGTTGCCAGCGAATCTGTCTTTGAGGAGACCTTAAAACAATGTACAGTGTCATCAAAGCACTTGAGCGTGAAGAAGCAATTATCCCATGGTTTGACCTGGAAGTACAATGATGAAATCACTTAGACAGTCATTATGGCTATCGCAATACATCTCAAAAAACTTGTAGCAATTCCAGAATTTGACTGAGCTTCCTAATAAAGGTCAGGCATCTTTATTAGGTCTTTTTACTACCTACCATGCAGTAGGCTTGTGTTAGAGCCTTACAGCCCTGCTTTCTGACACCAGCCCGTGCATCAGCTCTACAAAGAGGGACAGATGGAATAGCAGGCATTACACAAGACCCCAGGCACATACTATATATAAAACATAACATGGCAGTTCTCTACCTACAGATGCAGCCATTGTTTAAGTTGTACTTTTAACTGCATGCTTGCTGAATTACTACAGGACTTTGCCTCCAAGAGGAAATTATTTAGAGAAACTGAGATGTGCTTTTTTTTCACCAGCCATAGAATATTATAAGGATTGGTTTTGTTATAATATTATAATACAAAACTAACAACTGTTAATTGATTCTAAATAACAGTGAAGAAAGAGTTATATGTAGCAATAACATAAAAGGAAGGACATGCAGAACCTCTACATCGCTGCCACTGTGTAGTATCTAGGTAAGTGCATCTATATCTGTGCGTGTGTGTACATACTAAGTATGTATACTTTTTGCTTTATAGATCTGTGGGCATGTTAAGATATCTCACTGCCTGGGATACCAGGATAGAGTTCCATCCTCAATTACCACCCAGTGGGGCCGCCAACCAAGAAAGCGTGAGCTCTGTCAGAGAAAGATGAAGCCAATTAACACTTCGATGCAGAAAGGTTTCAGCTGAAAATATTGTAACCAACTTATCAGATTAACACATTTTAATATATATGTAAAATTATCTTCAAAGGCTGTGTACCTTCCAAAGAGGGCCTTCAAACCTCTGCACCCCATTGCTCACATCCTTTGGAGAAGAAGATAATAGTTCTCAGACTTCTAAAATGCTTTCTACTGACAGTCCCTCCACAGTTTGAGAATCAGTCTCTTGGGATTCTGACCAAAAATGCTGTGGATTTTCCCCGTAACATTTAAATTGATTTGCAGTTTCAGGCATAAAAATACACCAAATAATTAAGTGCTGATCCTTTCATTTTAATTATTTCCAAACAACAATAATAAAACGTTAAAGATAAAAAGAAAAATACTGTACTTAAAATACAGTGTTTCTTTAAAAAACATCACCAAATAAAATTAGTGCATTTGAACATCTCTTGATTATGAAGGATTATAGCTTCATTTACAAAGTACACTTAAGGTAGACTTTGTATTATTTAACTATGTGTAGTAGATAAACCAAATGGTCAGGATAAAGGGAAACTTTAATAGTTTGGGTTAAATGAAATGCAGCGTGCACTCAACTCCTACTTAGGGGTGAATAAAAAAACTTACTTATGAATCTACAACTCATTGTCCCCTTCCATCCTCCACCCAATCTTTGTCAAAAGCCCTGCTGCTGAGTTGTTAGTTGTGGTCAGATACACATTTTTGTTGAAATATGTCGTGAATGACAATTTTATGCAAAAAAGTGTGACGACTAGCCAATTACATTTCCCACAATTTCCTTCATGTGTGGAGGGAAAAAAATGTAATTTCACAAAATTGCAAGTTATGGAAAACATTGTGGGGAATGGTTAAATTTTCAATTGCAAATTCCTGGAGGGATTGTAGAGAGGTGATAAGATATTTACATACTGGCTTAACTGCATGGATTCAAATCAACTTCGTGTTTCAGATTCTTGTACCTTAACTGTTCTAACAAGGGAAAAATGAAGACACACAAAGGAAGCATGAACACACTAAAATAAATAAATTAATTAATTAAAAAAGGAAGAACAAAAAGTACTAATCTGCATGTTTTTCACTCTCCCCTCCCCTTACCTTGTTATAATAGGCTGCCAAAATCTGTCTTAACTCATCATCACGGGCCAGGTCATATGCTGTCTGGTCTGCAACAACAACAAAAAAAAAAAAACCATACAATAAATTGCATGCAGCTCCAGCCCCTAACCATAAAACATTTTATATAGAAATGTTGTAACACAGCATTTGCCATGTGCATGTTTAGACTACATTAAAAACAAACTGATGCATTCTCCTAAAAGCAACCATCAACATTATTTGCATTAATGCATACACTTATGTTACACACAATGATGGCAGGTGAATCACATGGGATCAAAAGGTGTAAAACATAATCAGTGGATGTACCATTCTTGTTTTTGATAGTGGAGCTGGCTCCAGACTTAAGCAGCTTTAAAACGCACTGCCTCTGCCCCCTGTAGGCTGCACAATGTAAGGGCGTATTCCCCACCAAGTCCCTGCAGTGGATGTCTGGAGCATGCCTTCTGCTGAGCTGAAGAATTGAAATCAGAGTTGAATGAATCATAGACAGCAACTCAGTGAGGCAGAGGAGCTTGACATTTACTGATGTCACATGTCAAACCCTACAGGAGACTCATTTGCAAACATCTGAACTGTCCTCTTTAACATGACACAGTGATTGAGAGTGCGCCCTCAGATGATTGAACTAATGGGTGGCATCTTGACTAATGGGTTCAACAAGCTGACTACAGGGAAAAGCAGAGATGAGGTTAGGCTCTACAGTATGTGCTCAGTGGAGAATATTCATGGTAAGTTGCATGTATATTTTGCCCAAAGTTTCACCGTGGGTCAGATGCTAACCAGCTTAGACAGGGAGGAGATGTCTCCCTCTCTGGCTGCTTCCAGAAGTTTCTCCTCCAGCCGCCTCTCCTCTCTTCTCTCTGCAGCTGCACAAATGAAAAACTGTTTTGAGAACCAGGGCAGCTCACCTACAATAATGAGAGGCCATCAGTCTTTTATATTTTTTTTGCCCCCCCACCATTTCATACCCTCCAGCATGGTAATGATTTCGTCATCCTCTGTGACATCTTTGGGGATTTGGGCCGTTCCATTGATTATGTTGGCGCAGGCGTCGTACCGCAACAGCAACAAAACAATCTCCTATAGAGTCCAATGTAAATAAGCAATTCTTTACTGAAAGGACAAAAACAATCCAACACGTATCCATTCAGCACCAGACAGAAGCTTCAATTGGAAAACAAGGAACAGACTAAATTCAGTCTGTAAAGGTGATTCAAAATAAGAATACAGTCATTAAGATGGGCCATCACAACGCAGACAACACCTCTCATTACAATATAGAAACTGGCAGGGAGGCAAATATTAGAATAAAAGTTGTTTACCTTTCTTCCAGTGGCGGCCGCTTGGTGTAAAGGTGTGTCACCCATGTTATTCTGCAAATTTACATCAGCACCAGCCTATTAATACAGTCACAAAACATGAAATTCAATGACTGTAAAGGATTTGTACAACACGTAAACCACATACCAGTTCAATACAAATATACAGCATCTATAGTTCTGTCCTCTCACCTTGAGTAATTCCTCCACGACATACTTGTGACCAAAATAACAGGCCAGATGGAGGGGCGTCCATCCTGTACTGGCTTTGCTCCTAGCTAAAGTGACAGCATGAAAACTACAAGACTTTTGTAATAGCATTGGTTATTTAGGTCGTTAGGAAATTTCACTTACATCTGCAGTTGATGTTAAGAGAGATGCTTTGGTCAGTCCTTGACTGAAGAAGCCTCTGAACATGGGAGCAACTACCCTCTTGTGCGTAGATGAGAAGCTGGTCTTCAAGTCTGCCTGGCTCCATCACCACTTGCCTTACTGATGGGTCATTTAACTCCTTTAAATTAAGGTTCAAATGGACGTTAAAAAGTCAGTTTGGAAGAAGAGCTTATATTAGCTAAGCACGTTGAAAAGACACACCGCCCGACACCAAAATTTACAGATAAAAAATAACCATTGAAAATTATCTTCCCATATTACCGAAATTTGTCAAACGTGTATCATTTCGAGAAGCAAACAATTGTTAATTCTTCAACAAGTTCAAAAACTGGTTAACACGTTCTACCATGTCTTTATCAATAAGTTTCAAACTTTCCTATCACTATTATTATTTTTGAACTTAAAGTTTTAGTTCGATGTGAAATACAATTTATTGAGTGTCAAAAAGCACAGAAGAATACATGGCAATCGAGGCCAAACTTAACACAACTCGCTGCACACCATTAGACCAAGATCGATTTATAAAAACACACATTGGTGCGAATTTTATTTTGCTACAATGTCAAAACAAAACCGTAGGCCTATAATTAATCATGTTCAACTCATATTTCCACTCACAGGTTTGGCAGACATTGGTTTGGGACGACTTTTTTGAGTCACAAACATCAACAGCTCCACACGTGAAATTTGATCATTTCAATCAGCTGACAGCTGCTCGCTGCTAGCCGGGGGATGATCACGTGACCAGTCCGCTGATCCTCTAATAATATAGTTAGATCTCCTGTAGCTTACAGTGCATGTACCAATGAGACTAACGCTTATTGGATTATGGGTTAAACTGTGGACTGTAAACTGTGCAAAATAAGACAATACTTTAATACACTATGTTCATGCAGTAGCCTAAATCATTGGTGATAATAATAATAATAAGAAGAAGAAGAAGAAGAAGAAGAAGAAGAAGAAGAAGAAGAACTTAATTTAAATAGCACCTTTCCAAACAGTTAAAACGTGCTTTACAATAGCAAAATATAAAGCAAATTCAATAAAATGTCAGGAGAACATTATAAAAACATATAAAAGGGTCTCCAGACTCCAGAGGTCCCTGAAGGACTTACAGAGAGTCCCTGGTAAAATGAGGAATAGTTTAATTTCATTCAGCCCTATATTTCACTCTCCATAAGATAGCATAATGAGAAAATTTAGTCTGTGAGGATGACAGTTTTGATGAATGCGTTCACTTCGCCAGCTGTTATCATCTCAGTTACTTTACATTTCTTTTACATTTTTACATTTTTTTTTATTTTACAGGGCCCACACTCAAATGAAATTTCACACACAGTAGATAAAATACCCATCCAACCATTACACTTGAAAATAAACAATGAAATAACCATGGCCAAGACCCAAAGATGGATAAAATTAGCCATTCAAGGCAATAATAACATGACTGTGTCAACTTGAGTTAGAACTTTAATTTTATAGCAGTAAAGCTTTCATATTTTCTGATGTTGGAAAGTATGGAGGTCCAGGTGCTTTCAGAGAAAAAGCTGATTGATCAAAAACTGACTTTCTAAACTGTGGTACTCCATCACCTCCTGTTGAGGCTGTAGTCTCAATAGCATTGTTTTTAGGGAGAGAAGACATTCCTGGGAAGAGGTGCAAGATCATGAGAAATTACAGCAGACATGCATCTGAAAAAAAAAGAAAAGAAAAGAACGAACTGTCAACTTTAAATGAACTATATCTTTGTGGAATGTTACAGTGATAAAAACCCCTTGGCTACTTTCAATCATACATGTTTATGCAGCTGGATCATAGATAACTACAAACACTCTCTGATGGGGTCCCTGAAAGCAAAATATTTCCAAAGATTTCCATTGTTCCATTGTCTGATATGCACCTGTTTCAGGGAGTTTGACAAGAAGAAATTTGTGATCTCCTGACCTCACTCACTATAGCCAAGTTCCTCTCTTGTACACTAGATGGAAGTATTGGCCGCAAGCTACCAAGTGCTGCCTTCACAGGTTCGTAGCAACAACTGTATTTTCAAACCTTCTCCCAGGACTGACGGTGGCACTGTTTGTTCAAAATGAATATTTTTCAGGGTTGTACCATCACACACACACACACACACACACACACACACACACCTTTCATTAACTGTACCTCATTCCTGTTTTAAAGGTCAGTCATCTTAGATATTTTTTGGACTCCATTTATTCAGAGTAGAATCCTGCGGCTGCAGCCTCTTTTTTGGGAAGTGAAGGTTACGGAGCACCATTCGCTGTGTGGCTTTGAAGGCCCAGTGTGCTACAAGCAATTAGGTCCCCTGAGATATGTGTAGTTCTCCCAAAGAAGAGGGTGATGCAAGGTTATCCTGTAATGGAGGTGCGGTGGCAAAGAGACCCATGGTAAGTGACTTAGTAGCCTGTGAGAAAACAGAAATCCTTTTGAAGACTATGTTGGTGCAGGGACTTTGATCACAGGGAAGGCTGATGTACTAACGACACAGTCTGTTCTGTACCTTTATATTGTGTTTGATATGCTTAGGTTTACCATGTCTTCGTTTCTGATTGTTCCACAACATGGTGTCTCTACTTCCTTGTAAACAGGAAACCCACAGATATGAATGAGAGGTGATGAGCTGTTATTTTACTCCCTGATGAGGCCAGACTGCTGAAACGTGTCTTAACAAATTCAGTATGAATACCCTATGCAATAAAGACTTTTGAACTTTTTCAGCTTGATTGTTTCCATGAGATTGTTATAATATTGATATTCCCATGAAAGAGAGCACCTTCATTTTTAAGGCTAATTTCCTCAGAAGAGTTTTTTTTTTCTGATGAAAGCAGCAGTATTTTCTCTTGGTTATTATAATCATGATTTTTTAAATAGTATTATCACTGTTGTACGACAGTGATGGCCTCTCACCTCTTTAGATGGCAAGGTCAGTGTTCAGATGGACCACCCATCTGTATACTGGGGTAGAGGTTAATACAGTTCAGATGCCACACCAGAATTTCCTATTAATTCTAAATCAGGTTTCAATCAGCTTCCATACATGTTTATACTGTTTATACTGTTGACATTATTGCCGTGCTCTTCAAACAACTCTTTTGTTGCATTGTCACCCTGAGAGAAACTGCTTCTATCAAGAGAGAAATGCATCATGGGATTAAGATGTTCATTAAAAGTCATTATGTTAGTACTGATCACAGTTTGCTTTACACTCATGGATTGATTGTATTGTCTTTATTCCAATAAGTGTTCAAGAAACATCTGTAACAGGATTTGTTGTTGATGTTTCCTTTGTCATTAAGCAACAATAGCCTACTCAATGCATTTTATTTGTTAACATGTATCAGTCAGTCATCATTATCAGTGTCACAGTTAATTACAACGGTTCGGAAGTTATAGAAACACCACTGCAGACATTAATCGAAGCATATTCATCAAATCAGGTCTGGTGAGGGAAAGAAGCGCGCTGCGCTAGTTCCTGCTAATTAGCATGGCAATTATTGTAAGCTGTCACAGTTCTTAAGCGACAGGGTGGACTGTGTGTGCTCCAGAGCGTAATCCCCCACAAATTACAAGATAATGGAGGCAAAGAGAGGCCACTGCTTCAAAAGGAACCAGAAGATAAAATTCCCAACAGGGACATTTTAGGGACAGGCAGAGAGAAAGACAGCCAGAGAGGAAAGGTAGGGGAAGAAGTGCTGCATGTATTCCCCTCACATAGAGCAGTCTGAATAGGAGAAGCTTTTTTATCCGACTCTTTGGCAAAGTGACTGACTTTAAAGGAAACAGGTCTGCAAAGTTGTTCTGCTCGTAGTACCACAACAAGCTCGCTTAGTTGCATAAAAATCTTTTGAGTATAACATCTGTTTTTTTGCCCAACAATAAATCTCATTTCAGATTCTACTTACTGTATTTTATGCTGATGCATAAGCTCCACTTATTGCTTTATATAGTAGACTGGGATACATGCATTACAGATCCACACAGATCAATAGCCCCTGTCTGTTTCCTCTCCATTTCTGTTCTGCTCATCTTGAACCTGATAAGCATGATTATGTGCAGGGCAAAGCACACTGTAAAAAGTTGGTGTAGGACCTGAATATGATCCACAAGCAATGGTGCTTCTTCTTTAAATCTGAGTTTTTGGAAATTCATCATGGTTGCCTGGCTAAAACTGACAATTTCCAAAAAGGCAGACAGCACTTTGTAAAAAAAAATCTTTTGTGGCATTACCAGTACATTGAATTGCACTGCCATTGTATTTCATACATTTAGCATTATAGGACATAGTGCTGGAATTTACTGTTGTTTTGCCCTGTCCTTGTGCTCTGTGTATTTAATTCCTATTCATAACTGAAGTAATTGGTACTTTCCTACATACTTGATGAACAAAACAAAAGACAAGCAATTTTTTTCTGTATTTCGAAAAATTGTGAGAATCTTTTCAGTTGTCTAGGGCACTAGTTACAAAATAGTTTACTTTCATTGTTGAAATAACTGCTGTCACTGTTATTACAACAATTTGTTACACAGCTTGCTGAAGTCAGTCATTTTCACTTCAAATATGATTCATATTATTCACTAGGCTTGTGGTTTTTAAAATGCTCTTTACTGCCTCAACTGCTCTGTCCTTCATTTGAATGAACCCCAATGGATCTTCTGGAATTATCGGGTTTAGCTATTATATTCCCATGTGTACTGTAAATAACATTGTTAAGTGCTGAGACAGTAAAGCATTGAAATTTGAGGCAAGACCATTAGCCTGAAACCACTGTTGTAATACTGCCTTGCTGCAAGATAAATATGGCAGTTTTTTGGAGAGAAAAAAATCCTCTGGTTATTTTTGAATTGAGCTTTGGGGAGGAAAATTTAAGAAACTATCTCATTTTAAAGTATTCTGCATGCATTTTAGGCCCATTGGAAGCAGGGTTAAAGTCAGTGGGGATTTGTCTCCATCCAAGTCTCAATAGTGTGCCTTTGCATTTCCATAGTTAACCATGGACTCCACCAGAACAAAAAATATCCAAAGGTAACTTGTGCATGAGAAATGAAATCAATTCAAAAGCAAGTGGTGGCAGCGAAGTCAAAGGATCTCAGTGGAAATCTCTGCAACAAAAGATTTCAATAATTGTGCATACATGTGGGTTATTGAATTTTGATGGCTTTTCACAAAATCACCTCTGAAAGTCAGAATTGAATTTACAACCTGTACAAAGATCATATCTTGTTGTCCACAGTTGATTTTTTTACCCTTTTAATCAAATTTTTACAAAGGGTCCAGGTGTGCACTCTATTTCTTTAATATCCAGAGTTTTTAATGATGCTTGCATAATTATTAAATAATTAATATTGCAAAAAAAAAAAATCTAAATTATTCAATCTCAGAGTTAATAAATACATTCTGATTTGAGGGTGGGGTACGGTGATACATGGATTAAACAGCGGGCCACAATTCTGTGGAGCTTTTTCAATGAAAAATTTAACAAGTCAAAATGCTGTCACGATGAGGCACACCCGTAGCATTTAAATGAGCTTTTGTGGATCTGGAGCATAAGGTGAATGCCAATACCCTTCTTCTAGTAAGCAGCTCAGCCAAACAGGCTGTGGGGCTGTGATGCCATCCAACCATGAGCTCAGTTCTCTCATTAGTGATGATTATTTATTGTGTGGTGTTATGTCGAAATGGCATTGTAGTCCATGCCCAGCATACTAATGCTAACCTGTATGTTCAGCTGCTGTAATGTTTCCTCCTGTTCAAAATTATTATATTATTGCAAAAATATGAAATGAATGAATGCAAAGGAAGTGTGCTATCTATAAAGGGAAGCAGCACTTTGACAGTTGCAGTGTTATTGGGTTATAAAGTACAAGTGCATTATGAATATGGAGGACGTTCCACAGCGTGGGAAGAGTAAGAAAAAGGAAATTATTTTCCATTGCTTGTGATTTTGGCAGCTATATTGAGAGTCACAGCAGAGCACAGAATGAACACTACCTGCATGCACCTTCTTTGCACTATAATAGCTGTAACTATAATACCCTCGGTATGCAAATATTGTGGTATTATGTTTTTACACTGGGGAATTATATTTTTATTAGATTTCATTAAATATCAAATTTTACTTTGGCTTTTGGTGGTACCTGAGAATTAGATGCACATTAATATTTTTTAAAATGAGCTGAATAAGTGATGTCTGTAAACCACTTTCAATAGTATATTATTAATAGGCTCATGGCAGGACTCCCACTAAGCCTCCTCTGATGTTTGTGGGGTGAATGGCAAATCAGCATATCATCTACTGTACCTGATAGTGCCTGATTGGTTGGTGAGTATTCAGATGTTGCCTGCTTAAAATCACAAAAACTAATGATATCCTTAGTATGGTTGACATTAGTGTTGCTATTCTTCAGAATGAGCTACTCAAGTGTTTACAATCATTACAATACGGTTTTCTGTTTTCACTTAGATTATAATGCATTGTTAATCAAAAGGCTCAGGAAAAATAATGATACACGTCCCATTCTAAGGTAATCTATGTCTATATTTTTGACTCTGTTCATTAGGCCCAATTTTAGCTCTGATGACGATGGTTAGGCAGACTGTTATGACAGAATCAGTACTCTAGACGCAGCATTCAAACACAAACACTTGAGGACCAGATGAATGAAGAGCCACAGCAGGGTACAGTATAATCGCCACCTCTCGAGCCTCGGTGTACCCTCTGTGCACACTGTTTTGTTTCTAAAGTGCCCTCCAAATTCAGATGAGCCATTGCATTTGTATTTCCAAACGCAGTGACAGCGCACCTGCCGAAATGATTGCTTCCTTAGCCAACTTCCTGTGAATTCTGTTTCATTTTGAATATATATTTACATAGGTTAAAAAAAGCACAGAGAAAGTATGAAGTGTTTTTAAATGAAAATCTATGTGGAAAAAATACAATCTATTTGCAATACTCTCATAGCACCACACAGCTTGCCATCAAGACCACCTTATCTCAAGAATTCTGTGGTATTAATATCAAGTTGAGGCAAATGCATGATGTTTACATTATGCATGACACATTTTTAGGTCATGGGAGTAGATTATTTTCAATGTTGCACTTTATTATGCAGGCAAATTAAAATATAAAACTGTAAGAGCAACATCGGATACGTGGTTATACTGTGTGCTATGATAATTGAATTTCCCTAATTAGTTCAAATTTTGTTATCCGCATCGTCTGAAGGCTGAAGGGAACATTTCCCAAGCAATTCGTGTCTGGGACAGAGCAAGAGTACAGCAGTGGTGTAAATCTTAAAATGTATAAACATTAGTTGCCATGTAACCATTGTTTCTCTGTGCTTCTGTTGTATATTTAAATAACTGAAACTCTCAACTAATGATATCCACTGTCCTTCGGCTTTTAGAAACGATCAGAAATGCCTGTACTACAATACTGAGTTTACAATTAACCCTTAGAGGCTTAATTGGTTTATTTTGCAGCAATGAGTAATTCAGATTTAACATGGCTCGAGACCATTTACAGGTCAGAAAGCTATTCAGCATTCATCAGCCTTTTTTTTTTTTTTTTTTTTTTTGGGAGGGAGACCAGCTAATTATGCGGGTTATGGTCAATTTGCTTTCAGTTCTGTCAACTCCCATTTGGCAATCAAAACTGCAATCTCAAAACAGCACTTAAGCTACAGCATTCACCGCCATATATGTGACTATTTCCAGCTGTTTGCCATCATGTTCATTTTAAATTAATACATTTCCTGAATTAGTTGATATTAAAGGGAACTGATTTCCAGTTTAATACTTGTAGAACATTTTTCCATTGAATGAACTCAGAGCGACTTAGTCATTTTTTCTTTGATAAAATTGTCATATAGGAAGTGAAAATTGTTCCTCATTGACATAATTATGTTAGAAAGAAGCTGCAAAAGTAGTTATGGCTAATTCTAGAGAGTTACAGGATACACACAGCATATATTAAATTTATGTTATTATAAATGTGAATGTTAATGAGACTGTGGGAGTGAATCTACATTATAATCTCCTATTTATAGAAGTTCAATATGTCTTTGCCCATACGACTTTGTGTCTTACAGTTATGACGTGATGGTGGTGCTTCTGTGTGACAATAACAGTAATTCAAATTGAGCTCCTTCGCTTACTTTTACTGTACTGTGGTGTGTTTCTCATTTCTCTTGAACACAGCTGTGGGACTCACAGTATAGTATCAGAATGCAAATGAAGCAGGCTGCTTTGTACTACACTGTACCACTGGGAGGGCATAAGAAACTCATGAGGCTGTATAATGCAGGCACATGTAAAAAAAATCCCACACACTGGACTTACAGCTGCCATAGGCAAGAATATTATATTTACTTTAAGGAGTAAAACTGTTAATCTCAACAGGCATATTGGTGAGAGAGTTTCAGGGACCCCCTCCATTGTGCCAATACTTCCCACTCACCCCTACTGTGTCTATCATGCTGCCACTGAGTTGCAAACGATTTCATGTCAGTCAGATTGAAGGTATTGGCTGTTCAGTGAGCAGGATGGTAAGACGAAGCAGACAGTGTTGTAACAAAGTGGCCCATGGCTGTTTTCCTGCTCTACTGAGATTTTATGTAATGCAAACATGGCTCAAGTCTATTAGCAAACAAAGACAAAGTTTGGTTGAAATCTTGCATATCGTTGGTGTTGGAGGATGAAAACATTGTATCTCTACAACTTTTACTAACTAACTCGGCCTTGCTTTCGGCTGATTTTTTTTTTCTCTGTCAGTGGATTTTGAAAGGCTTCCAGAAGACCAAAGTCTACAAAACTTTTTCATCCCATGGAGGGACAGGTAATCCTTTGAATTAAATGATGAAAATCATCAAAATTGAAGTTACAGAGTTTTCAACTGAAGACATGCCACAAAGAAGAAGTATAATAAACCTAAAAAACATAAATTATAATATTCACTAGAAAATAAGTTATCGGTAGTTTATACTTACTTATAGTGTGAAGTAGGGTCTTCAAATTTTGACTTTGCCATGTGTTAACTTTGTCTACTAGACCAACAAGTTTACATGACAGCCTATGTTCCAGTCTGAGACAGTATTAACATGGTTTAGTGGTGGATATGAGTTTCTGTTGATGTACAGCATGAGAATAATGTGAAACAAATTTTCTGTGTGCTACATACCTTAACTTAGATAACTAGGACCTTTCAAACTGTATTGTAATTCAAACTGTAATTTAACTGGACCCTTAAAAATTATCAAGTTCTGTAGGCAAGTATGGATTACAGAAATTGGAGGTGCTTAATAATAATTTCTACCTAATTATCAAAATCACCATTTGGATTTGTTATTTAAAATGCACCTTAAATGAATTTGAATTTGAATGAATGAATTTGAATTTTGGAATTTTGGAGTTTTTAAGAGGTCAGCTGCTGAAAAAACTAAAGGGGTTTGAGCATGGATTAAGACATTTTGAGGCGCACCGTCTTTATTTTCTACTTATTTTTTTTTAAAGAGCAGTTAAGGGGTTCAGTCTTGAAATTAAGAATCCATAAAGGCGTGTGGTGTGTGTGCTCAGGGGAAATGTCGTGGCGCGCGCAAAGACGACCACTATTCGATAATCATCTTTCTTTTTGGGAGGCAAGTAATCACATTACTGTAACGCGTTACTGACCGCGTTACCTCCCAACAATTGCTGGTAAATTCATCAAGTGTCCTGGCAGCAGTGTGTGAACAGCCTTGTGCGCTCTCTCTTGGATTTCCTTGGACATTTGATGATGAATTTCAATGCCTGCATAAACCACTGACCATTGTCAAAGGATTCAGCAGCGTCCTGGATGCGGTGTCCATCCGCTGGGCACCTGTTGCTTCAGTATTATTTGCAGCATCGGTCTTTTGAGGCTCTGACGGCGGTATCGTCCACCTCATAACCGGACCATGTCGGAAGATCAAACTGATTCTAACTCAAGTGGACACTACCTTGACAATGAGTCAACCAGACTCGTAACTAGCAACTTCGTATTTTCAGGACCCGTATTTGTCGTTTTGGTGGTGATGATGGTGACTTTGGTTGTGGTGATAGTTTTGGGCAACGCTTTGGTCATTCTGGCATTCAAAGTGGACAAGAGTTTGCGGAGACAGTGCAATTACTACTTCCTGAATTTGGCGATATCAGATTTCCTTGTCGGTAAGCAGACCAATAACAAGTATTTTTTGTCATATATACATATATTAATAACAACAACTCAGTGCACTAGCATGCGTCACTACATGTTATGATACTTTGCAGTACTGACAAGTTAGAAAGTCAGAACAAGTTAGAAAGGCCCGATTCTGCCACACAATCTCTCTCTCTCTCTCTCTCTCTCTCTCTCTCTCTCTCTGCTCCTGTGGATGTGTATTTCTAAGTGTGAGTAATTTGAGTATGTCTACACTAAGGAACCAATCAGCTGCAAATGAGCTCATTAAATGACAGAATTCTTTAACTTTTTGACTAAGATCTTCTATCTATCTATCTATCTATCTATCTATCTATCTATCTATCTTGCTCTGCCTCTGTCTCTCTGTCTGTCTGTCCTTTATCTCCCTCTCTTTCTTCCTTCTTTCTTTTGCCCACTTTCCTTCTTGCCTTCCCTCCTTTAGAGACAGATTTCATGAATGCACATCGCTCCAGTCTAAATGCATTGGTACTTTGACCCCTCTCCAATACTTGGTTCCGCAGGGGCGTTCTGCATCCCGGTCTACATCCCCTACATCCTCACAGGTAGGTGGACACTGGGCCGAGGGCTGTGCAAGCTGTGGCTGGTCATGGACTACCTGCTGTGCTCTGCGTCTGTCTTTAACATCGTCCTCATCAGCTACGACCGCTTCCTCTCCGTCACCAGAGCGGTAAGTTTATAGCCTTCGCTTGTCATCTGGAATGCACATAGACATCAAAGGGAATCAGGACAGATACATAATGAAACCCCATCCTGAGCAAATGAAAGCAGACTAGTGTCATTTCAGTTCATCTTTGACTTTCTCAAGACAATTTTTCCCTTTTCGGTTTCCACTTAGACTTCACATTCACATACAGGCGTACCACTGGTTAATGCTTGTGGTCTGTTGCATTGTTTTTAGAGGGGTGAGTCTCCCAGGTCATTGGTAGGGGCAGCGCCACCTCGTTGTCCCAAATGTGCCCATCTGCAGAGGTTAATCATTCCTGACCCATTCAGGCCCTGTGCCACCCCTAATTATAGCCCTCCCCCATGATGTAGACAGAAAAGTCACATTTCGACTTAAGGACAGACTGGGCCTCGTGCTGCATTCCTGCTTAGTGGGAAGACTTTATTATGGGCTATAATTTAAGTAATGCAGGAGACATGAAGGGATTATTAATTTGTTATAAATAAGCTAAAACACATGATGACAAAACAATACATTTTGTTATTGCCTTAGTAATCCATCCATGATTCAGTTTTACTGATAATAACCAGTTCATCAGAGTCACATAATTCCAGCAAAAGGTATATGAATCAAGTTAATCACAAACAGGCTAAACTTAACTTTGAAAAGCAGCAGTATCAGTTTGTTTCTCCCTTTCTTTCCACTTGTCTGGTAGTTAGCATAGATTTCTAATGTCTGCAGCTGCTAGTCCCATTGAACCTGTTGTTGGTGTTTCCATGTGCACAAGCCAGGTCACTGTGTCCTATACATGAGTGTGTTAACTCAAAGGTGGGATGAGGCTCGGTATAGTAGACAAAGAGAGTGTTCTGTTTTCTTTCACAAGCAAACACTTAACATCAGAGCAATGAATACAAATAACACCAGAGAGAGCGAGAGAGCCTCTTCTTTAATTAGCTAGCTTTGATCATAGAGATCCTCCTCCGTGCCATGGTCCCTCCAACCTGCAGAGATCAATCATTTCAGAAACAGGCCACCAGCAGCCAAGTAGAATTTTCCTAAAAGCAATTCTCTCTGAACATTGAAAGAGAGAAAGCTCTGGGCAACAGTCAGAAAATGAAGGTCATCTTTGAAAAGAAAAGAATGAGTTCGATTCAATGCATATATTTGACAGTAAGGTGAAATGTCAGCACATAAACAGCAGCTTACTACACGGTATTCAAGAAAAGACTTCAGATAATTGGGAATGATATATTGGGATTGATTTGAAGGATACGGCAACACTCAACTCATAGTTATCAGAATCCATTTATAAATTCAGATTGGATTCATAAGGAGAACTGATGCCTCTCTATTACCCAGTACATCACTAAGGGAGGTGTTCTACCAGTTAATTTATATGCACATCAACCTGATGGGTTATGCGGTGGATGAGCAAGCTAGAAGTAGTAGATAAATCACTTCTATATAAGACTGCAGGTAAAGCTGTTGTCTTTCAGAACCGAACTGCATGGAGAGGTTGTGAATTAAGCTGTTAGCGGGACAATAGTACAGGACAGGAACATAAGATGTCACCTTAATGGAGAGAAGAGGTCATAAGTGGCACTTCACTGACTTCACATTCAGTAGCATGCTTAACTGCACGTAATAGTGCACCATTAGGATGCAAGAGACAGTGTGGGTTCATACAGTTTCTTTCTTCCATGAAAATCTATAGAGATTATGCAAACAAGCTATATGATTGTCTATCTGTAAATAGAAGAATATAGCACATTTTTAAATGATTTTTACTAATGCCAATTATTTGATCCTATATTTGGAAATTCTCTTTTGCTTTCCCCTGTCTACAGAAGGGTCAGAGCACAGGGTCAGTCATAGCAGTGTCCTTGAACTTGAAGGATTTCAGTGCCTTGCTGCAGCAGGGTGCATAGCTTGTGTCAAGATGGGGACTTGAACCCAAGTCCTAAAGTTGTAGGATAGTTTCCATACTCACTTCACCACCCTGCTTTGATTCATGCACTGCAATAACAATGTAGTTGAATTACTGTTTTTAGCTGTCCAAACGTGGATAACATAACATTATTTATAAAGCACATGTAAGACTGGGAGACCCCCCTCATTTTCAGAAACCATTATTGCCATTTTTATTTACTGTAGGTAAGTTACCGTGCCAGGCAGAGCATGACCCATCAAGCCATCATGAAGATGGTTGCTGTCTGGGTGCTAGCCTTTGTCCTTTACGGCCCGGCCATCATATTCTGGGAGCTGGCAGTGGGCAGGAGCCGCGTGCCAAAGGATGAGTGCTACGCTGAGTTCTATTACACTTGGTATTTCCTGCTGAGTGCCTCCATGCTGGAGTTCTTCTCTCCTTTCATCTCTGTGGCTTTCTTCAACCTCAGCATTTACCTCAGCATCCGCAGGAGACGGCTCCACAGCAGGGAGGCCCAACCCCACCTCCAACTCAGCGAACCGGCCTCAGCCCAGGGAGAGGGCACCCCCTTTTCCCACAACTGGGGCTTTGGGGTGAAACTGGCTGTAAGAGGCTCCATCCACTCCCAGACCTCCTCTCCCTGTCTGAGCAAACTGGATCTCTCAGCCAGCAGGGCTGCCCAGCCCAGCCGTCTGTCCAGGGATAAGAAAATTGCTAAGTCCCTGGCCATCATAGTGTGTGTGTTTGCCATCTGCTGGGCGCCGTACACCCTGCTGATGATCATCCGTGCTGCCTGTAGAGGGCGTTGCATCCAGCACCACTGGTACGAGGTCACCTTCTGGCTCCTGTGGCTCAACTCGGCTATTAACCCCTTCCTGTACCCGCTCTGCCATAGTAGCTTCCGCAGGGCCTTTAGCAGGATTCTGTGCCCCAAGCGACACACTACCCAAACCTCACCTGACCTTCATGTAGGCCAGTGACAGACAATTCAGAAGGACTATGAATAGGACTGTTCATAATTGAATCTCTAAATTCCACTAGTTTCAGCAGCTGAGCTAGACTGTGCACAAGAGTTTGTCATATTGACCAGAATTTGTAGCTGTGTACTTGAATGTTTGGATATAGTAAGTTGGTACTGTGTAGTAATTTCGTTTCAATCAGGTTTTTGTGTCCGTATCTGAAGTGTGTACTAAACATTCATTACAGCCACGAATCCTCTCTAAAAAATTAGAGTGTCAATTAAAATCAGTAATCAGTGTTGCAGAATTTGATTACAATAGGATCTCCACAGATAATATGAAGGTCACAAACTGTAAAAACTGGACAACTTAAGCAGAGCTGTACCAGGTGTCTGGTGGGAGAAAAAAAAAGGTCAGAGAAAAATCCCTTTGGACCTATGGATAAATACCATGCAGACAGTGTAATAATTGGGCCTGTCAGGCCGACTTGTTCTGGAGTCATT
The DNA here is from genome assembly GCA_900302535.1 of Neoniphon sammara. Lineage (NCBI taxonomy): Eukaryota > Metazoa > Chordata > Actinopteri > Holocentriformes > Holocentridae > Neoniphon > Neoniphon sammara. The sequence goes on from OMKZ01042255.1 coordinate 34,734, forward strand.
TTTCTTGACCAAATGCCACACTTAGACCCACCTAGAGAACTGTCCATTATTTAGCTATATTGTACATGTATACTGTAGAAAATTAAAAGAGAATTCATACTTGTTTAATGTGCAAATGCCATGCAGGACAAACACCTATCAAGTGGCCATGTTGTGCAGGGCTTTATGTTAAGCAGCTATGCTATATGGGAGATTTAAAATGTGGCTTCGCTCAATGAAAATATGACATCCTGGTCTACAGTTACAGTAAAACAGATCACTATCACCCTCTGCTGCCAGAAAGTTCAACTGTTTGATGCAGGACAGCACAAAGACAACTAACAAACGCATTGTGCTATCAAGCATATATTTCAAACCCTGAAATATATATAATAATATGTGTGTCAAAGCCCAAAACAGTTTTCTTATTTCTTTTCTGGGCATTTTGATGTAATATTTAGATAAATTAAAGAAGCACTGAATTTCTTCACACATGGAATAATTGTACAATTACATTATTCCATTGTAACTTGAAAAAAAATAGCTGTTTTGTTTACTGTAATGTTGCTGAACAACGCAAACGCAAAGAAGCCTTCATTTTAACGTTTTGAAGTCATGTTCAGCTATGTTCAACCAGTCTGCAGCTAATGACTCCAAACAGATGTACTTTTTGTGCTATTGTTTTTGTTTTGTTGTTTGACTTTGTCTTGTAGAGAAAGTCCTTGTTTTTATGTAAGGGAGTGCTAACCTGTTCACAAATGCCAAAATACCATTTTTGATCATTTGTGATCAATCAGGTGTATGTATGTTTATATGCCACTAGATGTCACCATTCACCTTTATAGCTTTCTGTGTGTACATGTGCATGAGCATTAAACTATAATGCAGTATAAGGTGAAGTCGCTCCTCAAACTTGGCCTTGGTTTGCATTAATTGCTGCTTGTGTTTTTTGTCTCAGTATTGTCAATCATATTCAAGCTGTACACTGCACAAGACCCTGACTGACTTGAGTCAGAAGAGTAGAAATTGAGCCCCAGAATCAGCGGCAGCTCTCTGTAAATTTACTCACAGTGCATCCTTACACAGTCACAATTTATCACGTTTAATTGTCATAAAAACCTGAATAGTGATGTACTATGTTTAAGCCGATGTTATTGTCCTTAAGTGTGTTATATTCTGTAACTATCTGTGAAATTGAATATTCGTCTAGTGGCCTACGAGTTGTTTTCTTGGCTCAGAAGAGAGGTACAATAAAATAAAATAAAAAGGAATGATGACAGTACTTTTTGTAATTGAACAGAATTATAAGACACCTCTGTATGTAAACAAAATTGAATTCTTGTCTCTTCTGTAAATGGCAGCCATGTGCCCTGTGGTTACTGTTTACCTGATGTTTAATTGGGTCACTGATTTGGACAACACTTCTGGGTCAAGTGGCACTCATGCTTTTTGTGTGATGTGCATATCTATATCTATCTTTCTCTATCTGTCTGTCTGTCTATCTATCTATCTATCTATCTATCTATCTATCTATCTCTCTCTCTCTCTCTATATATATATATATGTGTGTGTGTGTGTGTGTAATTTTTGTATTGTTTCACAGTCTAGGTAGTGTGGGTTTGTGTGGATTTGATAGATTAAATGAATTCTTTCCAGATGTAGACTTATTAGACCTGTAATTACGCCATCGTGTTAGATAGTGAGGTTATATTTGCAGGTGCCTGGGGTCCCACAGGGGACTTGCATTGCTCAAATTGTTGCTGCTGCCCGTGTGCACATCTGGGCCCCTGGTCAGGTGCTGGGAATAAGGGCACAGCTGCAGGGAACAGGCCTCTGCCCCTCCCCTCCCCCAACTCCCTCTCCCCCCGTGGCTTGGTGGGGGGACAGAAGCACACTTCTGACCAGAGGGATGCAGGCACATTTCCCTTGGGAGGGTAAAATGCATCTATCAGCAGAACGGCAAGCCTCCTTGTGTATCTAAATGCAACAGCAAGGGCTATCTCACTGTAAGGAATGCCTGCACTATGTGCAGTAATATTCGGAGGAGCACTGCAGTTGATTTTGTTGATAGTTTGAAATGTCATGGCATGTGTGCCAAGCTGACTGGCTGGTGAATGTATTGGGAATCATGCCAGCTTAAATTGGCCTAGGATGGGTAGCACTAAGAAAAATATAGATGAAATACCAGTGAGACCTTAATAATTTGTTGTACACACAAGTGCATGTTTCTCTGTGTGTGTGTGTGTGTGTGTGTGTGTGTGTGTACATGTTTAAAACTGTGCAGGGTGTATAGGTGAATGTGTTTATGGGGAGTTTGGACGTCTGTGACCCCAAGCAATGTGTCTGAAAACTGTGACCCCAAATGGAGTGCACCTGTGCCCCTTAAGTTTATAGATCCCCATTAGCACAGACTCAACCAGTGATCAGAGGCGGGAGGGCCTATATAACTTCCCCATGAGAGTCTTTCAATAGTTAAACTCTTAGAGGTTTCCCTTCAGCGCCCAGTTACAATGACTTAATGCTAAAATCCTCTGTTTTCAGATTCCAATGGATAACACCTCCGCTCGACACAATAAAAAGGCCTGGCAACGCTAGTGGAATGCAGCCAAGGTAGTCTTTGGCATGAAGAAAAACACAGCAGACCTAGACATGTTCACCTACCAGGACCAATACACTACACCCCTGCAATCTGACAGAGATACTGGTCTGCAAAAGTGAGCTTGTTGGCAAGACCAAAGCACTCTGGTCTGCAGTTACAGGTCAAAAGTATGACCTCTTTTTAAGTTGTGGCATCACTTAGTGTGCATTTTCCCCTGCCTAGGCTGTTCACTTTCCCAGCCAACTGAATGTAAACCACAGTTAATATTTCATGAGGGACATATTCAAAAAGAAAAACAGCACTATTTCTGCTTGATTTTTTTTTTGCCTTTTCCGTTCTTCCGTTATCCCTGTGCTTTTTCCTGCAGTGTACTTCCTGACTGGAGATTAAATAATTCCATTGGAATCCTCTTAGGATGGGTTCCCAGCACTTGGCAATTAAACAATTACATTTAATCAGCATGGGGCGACGCTTCAAGTCACCCTCATTTCAGACGTTGATTAAAAGCAATTCTGCAGTGGTTATTGCTGTCGACTTTAGAAACTGTGGTTCACTTAGGTTTACTGCATCTGTGGGGTCAGGCTGGATAGCATTATGGCAGGTTCACCGGTGGTAGAGAGCTGGATCTGCCTCTTGTGGGTAGAGCAGTAATGACAGAACTCATGGCAGAAGCTCATATTGTCCCCACAGTCAGAGCTAGTTAGATTATTCAGAGACATTTCGACCCTGAAGAAAAGAAAACTCGGCGGACAATGGAAACGAGAGGGGCATTAAGTTATGCATGTGGGAGCCCACACGCTGCGTGTGTGCATTGTGCCTATTTCTTGCACATATTCGGGTGTGTATGTAGTGTACACAACTGTGTCTTTTTTTTTTTTGCATCTGTGTGTAAGTGTATTTGGCCTGGATGAAATGCACCTTGACATACACCATTTCATCATGCCATGCAATAACATCCCCGTGTATAATGGAAAACAAGCTGAGACAGGGGGAGAGGGGGGGAGGTGGCTTTTGTGTGAACCGTGTTTGACATTATGCTTGAGTGAATGAGTGCTACGTGGCATAGCGCTGGAGCAGTCCACTGTCTTCCCTCTGCAACACAGATGAGTTGTGATGGAGACCCGGCCTCCTCTAGTGAAACCCAGGTGCCCCTGTTTCATAAGGCACCCCACTGGCTCTCTAGCCCTCTTAATTAGCGGCTTCCGTCAGCTGGCACCCAGGCCTTGAAGCACTAGTCTCTGGCCTCTGTTGTTGAAGGAATCCAGTTCACTCCAGATCATCGGCTTCTCTAATACATGGATACATGGGCGGGCAGAGTAAGAGGCATCCAGTTTTTTTTTTTTTTTTTTCTTTTTGCAAATCTACGAACGATGCGTGTGCCAGCGTGAATTTCCCGGCGTCTAGATGTGATGCAGATGAGAAAAACAGAATAATCTTGTCAGTGTATGTTCCTTAGCTTTAATAAAGATGAGTAAGTACAGAGAATAGGCCAGGAGTGTGAGGCAGCAGACTCAGCTGTGGGCACATTGTAACAAGACATTGATGATTTTTATATGATAAAGTCAAATATAGATAAAAGGTTTCACCAGGCCGGGAATGTAGCCTTTTCTTGGTGCCGTATCATAGCAGCGGCGTAACAATAGTCTCTTCTAATGACATTCCCCTAGTAACTTCTTGCCTCTACGAGTCTCAGGGGGGAAGCGCTACAAAAAGTGATAATTACATGAAATATACATAGAGAATAAAGGGAGCATGTTTACATAACCAGGCCCATAAATATCTGACTGAGAAGACATTGTTCTCCGACTCCTTTTAAGCTGATCTCCCAGGGATGCCATTTTAATGACATGATGGTTTAAAGAGATGCTGCTCCATCTCGTTCCATATTTAATTAACTTTTGCTTTTCTGACGCAGAGGAAAAAACAGAATAAAGAAAGCGTGATAGAGACAAACACACGATAGCGGAGAGACAATAACAAATAGCTGGGAGAACAGAGAGGGAGGCAGGGGGAACATGAGCAGAGACCTTGTCATGCTTTTGTGAGCTGTTTACAATATAAGAGATGC
>OMKZ01042257.1:0-25195 GCA_900302535.1 Neoniphon sammara
AAAAAAAAAAATTTAAAAAAAAGAAAAAAATTTTGAAAAAAAAAAAAAAAAAAAAAAATAATGATGTACAGTGGGGTCCAAAAGTCTGAATCTACTATTAAGAACTGTTTGATCTCATAACTTATTAAAAAAAAAAAAATCATAAATTTTTTACTCGGTTAAGACCAGTGTATGAAGTATTATATTTTTACAAGACAAAACAGCTGCCGCATCTGTATCCAAGATACAAAGCCAACTGAATATGTATCCTAGTCTGGCAACTGAAAGTGCAGTTGGCAAACTGCAGCCTGGAGAGCAGCACTTTACAAACCACTTCTTGGACAGCAAACACTGCTGAAGAAAGTAAGAATGTTTTGTTTACAAATGAATCATAGTTTGAACTTTGTGGTTACAATGACAGAGCTCATGTGAGGAGACGGCTACATTAAGTTTATGCAAAAGGGCATTAAACCTATAGTCAAACATGGTGGTGGAATATTCAGATGCTGGGATGTTTTGCCTGTTGTGGAGTTGGTGACTTGCACAGAAGCAACTACCTATCAACCAGAGGGAAACATCAATCTCTGCTGCAGAGGCATGCCATCACTTCTGACTGTGTGGGAGAGGATTCATTTTCCAGGAGGACAATGACCCTTAACTACAGTGGGCTTATTTCAAGTCCAAGGAAGAGCAAGACGTGATGCCTTGCATGGCTTTCCCTCCACTGTCACCAGACCTCAACCCCACTGAACATCTTTAAGAAAGTTTGAAAAGGGAAACTTACTTCACTCTGACACTAACATCACAAGACACGCTCTGTGATGCTGTAACAGAGCTGGAATAATGTGGATTCTCAAATTTGTCAGAGAAAGGGCAAACTGTTATAACAGCTAATGGTAGACACAAACAAATGTTGAGTAATACTGATTTTTGTTCTGATCTGAACTTTATCGACTTTATAGTGAAAAAAAAGATCTAGTTTAAGAAACATAATTTGATTTAATTAATTTGATCATTTTTCAGAGTTCTTAGTTGTGGATTCAGACTTTGGACTCCACTGGACATATGAGAATTATAAACATCGTACCTTGCTGCGAATGCGAAGGTGGCTATATGGTGTGAACTCGGGCTGTTCATGGCTATGGTGCTGCTCTTTCAGGTACATGTTCAACATGCACACCCCAACCCCTGGCAGGGCAACCACAAAGGTCAGGATCTTCCATGTCTTTGCTGGAAGAGAGAGAGCGAGAGAACAATGATTAGACTGTTGAACAGAATCTTCATGCATCCATCCACAAGGGTAAGGGCAAATCTTGGGACGTTATATACAAACAGTTAAATTTCTTCAGGCCTATTCAAAACAGCACAAAATAGGCCAACAAGAAGGTGATAAGCAGAATTATAGTGAGACAAAATATTCAGGCTGTAGTGTGGCATAAGCATATTGGATTTGCTGGTAGCCATCACCTAAATTTCCCTTGGGATGAATAAAGCATCTATGAATCTATCTATCTATCTGTTTATCTGTCTATCTGCTCATTAACATTACATGGCTGCATAAACCTGGCAGGTAATTAAATGTTAGGTTCCATTAACCATATGCACATACGCTTAACTTCACCATCTAAATGAATGAGAATGCAGAAAAGACGGTAAATTGAACTACAGCAGCAACTGATGTTACACTCGCCACGGCTGTACAGAATCTGTAATTATTTGTTTCTGTAAGAATGTTATCTAGTTAGGCTTCTAGTTAGATCTAGATGACTTATAACACAAAACAACACAAACACACAACAAAAGCATATAAGTGATGATGTCACTTTGAAGAGCTTTTATTTTTAAATGATATAGGCCAGTTGAAAAGGCAGGAGTGCAGCATGTGAACGGCTGTCTGTGGCATTTGACGGCTGTCAGACGGTTGTCAAAGTACTTTGAACTCAAAGAGTTCAAAATACTATATGTGTCTTGTTGGACATTTTTATGTGATATTTGCAGAACTATCTAAGAGCCAGAGTCATCATTATAACCTCGATAGCACATGCTGGCAGGATGAGCAACAGCAGATCATTAATGGTGGGCCACAGACACTAGAAGAGACGTGTGTTTAATATGGTGGATCATAACACCTCCTCACAGTGTAAGGGCCAACTTTCATGTCTGGAACAGTGTTTGTCATACAATGCTCAACTGTGGCATACCACCACAATATCAAATTTACTGACAAAATAAAGTTTTTCAATAAAGAGGAACTAATGTAAATCAGTCTTTAATGTCACGCCTAATGTGTGCACATTTCAGGTCTGTAATTTGGCTTTGCATAGACCAGCAGACAGAAGTAGGGCACTCAATCCGACAGTCTCTCACTGTGAAAATGAAGTTCAAAAAACTTTGTATGCCCCAAAAAACGCAGCCTTGTTTTCTGTTATTGGAGAAGGTCGAAACTTGGCCCAGATACAGGTCATTCTGTCCTATATGAAGAGAACAGCACAACCAAACAAGCTACCTGGTAGAACATGACTATAAATCATCAAGAGCCACTTATCAATTTCAGTACACCAAGGAGACGTTATTTCAAAGAAATCTGTAATAATGCTTTGCTTGCAAGTGCAACAGTCGTTTCCTCCACTTGTGTGCGGTGTGAACCCAAAACCTAAAAGTTTGGGCTAAATTAAATTAATGTGCTACTTGGTCGTTCATATGCCCTAATTTACGACAAGACCCTGACGACCTCTAAAAAGTCCGAAGTCATGTCGTAGTTTCTTGATGCGTTTGCAGACAACCAAGGCGACATGAAACTACCACTTTGAATTGACTTAAAACGCCACGAGAGACTGTCCATAAATGTGACGTGACAACACATATAGTTAGTTTTGTGTTGCTGCACTAGCTAACTGTCGGCAAATGTTCCTGATGGGGCTATATGTTCTTAAGCCACGTGAATAACAACACTGTTATTCTGAGAAATACACCATTAACATATTAAGTCTTAACTCGACGGTATTGTAACTTAATGACCTGACAGGCTGAACTGTCCTTACTAAGAGGCCAGACAGCTAGCCAATGTTTAGCCGAGCTCCTATCGTTGCTAACGTCCTACAGTAATGTTAGCTGGGTTCCCACTCAAGGGTGTTAGCCAGAAAGCTAATGTTACTAGCTAGCTCAACAAGGTCACTGTCAAAGCAAAATAAAAATTTATAAATCCAAATTTAGAGGCTCCTAAATTGTGATTTATAATACAATGCTAGAATCACCTGACTGCTCGCCATGGGCAGCAGCAGCAGCAGAGAGCTGACGCCGGGTTTGGGTCAGAGAAGACTTCAGGAGGGCTTGAGAGATCCGTCCGAGAGCCGCCATTTTCCTTTCCGCTATTCGACGCAGAGACCGGAAGGAACTTTGTGTGGTGAGGTCACGTGGGGGGGACGCAAGTGCACGGCGCCACCTAGTGTCCATAACCTAGTTACGTGAGTATAATCTTTATAGAAGCTTTGGAAAAAAACTGATTGATTCAGAGACAGAGGAGACAGGTGTACACAAGATGGACATGAAATAGTATCTGACACCTGCTCCATCTTTTCATAATTTGCTCAAAAAAAGACCACTAAGTAAGTAGCTGTCAGCCCTTATGTGCAGTTACATTTTCCCACCCATAATGTTGGATCCATCTTCTAGCAGTTTTAACCAAGAAGGAAGGTCAGTTTGTTAGCCTGTTCTAGGTTTAGTTTAATGTAAAGTAAGTAATGGACTGCAACAGAAACCAATGAAGAGCAGTATGTCTACCTTTAACTTTACCAAAATTAATTACTCCATTTCTGGAAAAAGTTTACTGGTATCATAACACAATTCTACCTGAGTTTTGTTCTGGAATGAACAAAACCTTTCTACACAGGGTAGATTACATAATGTGTAGAACAGAGTGCACAGGAACAGTTAGCCTACATAAAAAGTAAGTTAGGTGTATAGTAGCACAATAATCACCACATAATCACCACAATAATCACAAAATCACCAAGGTATTGATGCCACCATGGATAAGGATGCATAGAAATATTTTTGGTATAGCTTTAGGGATAATGAGTTACATGGTGGCATATTCTACCACTGAATATTTGACACAAAACATTTCAATGATAGCATTATTGACAGCTTATACAGTTCCCTCTGAATGTAAGTGGCCCATAGAGTGAAATTTATTTTATGCTATATAGTATTTGTATTTGAGATCAAAATATAAATATGAGGCAAATTAACAAGTGGTCAGATGTTATTTCATGGTATTTGTATGCACATACAGCAGGTCTGGCAGGCCTGACAGCTTATTGTCTAAAATCAGGGGGACAAAGTCAAGAGGACGTAAGGAGAGAAGTCATTTCTCAGGCTCGACAGTAGCTCTGTAGAGTTGCATGTTTTTAATTAGCTAATCTAGAATCACTATTCTATAATAGAGTAGCATATACTACCAAAGGAGATATTAAACAAAAGCAAACTACTTTCTTTTTTCACGGTTAAGAAGCCCAGAGATCTATCATTGTGATGAACCCCCATTTGAAGCACACCATTGACTGTCAAAGCAGTGACTTTCTCCTCCAACCATGTGACATCACCAGGGATGGTGATTAACACTAAAACAGCAAAAAAAATCAATCCAAAGTGTTTAAATCTCCCCAGCTGTAAATGTCATTGGCTGTTTAAGTCTTGTGTTGCTTATAATAAATTGTTGATAACGCCTACCCAGTCTCCCAGAATACTCTCAGTTATGTGTGGATGCATGTGCTGTGTGTGTTGGTGCTTATGGAGTCTCGCTCTGGGACGGGTGTGTACAAGGCTCTGGGTGAATCATCAAAAAGGAAGTAAGGGAAACTATTGTGGTCTAGTCTATTTTTATTTCATTCTGTTCAACTCAGCTCAACCTTACTGTCATTCCAGCTTATGCAAATGCAGCTAAACCCATGATGAACCGACATTCTATAACCCACACATTTCACAGATATCATGTATGTAGTTATTTATTGGCAAGCACAACTTGCATTGTAAGCTACTATGTTTAGACACTGTGATAGGCTTTTTTAAAAGAAACTGTTATGGAAGTAGTCTAATAGCATGCTACATTTAGGTATAACACACATGTGACATTTTAATTCCTGCAAGTCAAGGAACACCTCCTCTGGCGCCGACAATGCTGTGCTAAGGTCTGTGGAGAAATGCATGCTGGGAGACAGACTGACAAGCACAAAGTTCCTCGGAAGTTCTAGTGCATTTTCTTTGCATGAAATCTGAAACCCATAAATAAAATGATAGCTCTCCGTTCAGCTGTGGAAAATTATCATTGAATAATTAATATGTTTTTTGCATAAAACAAAACTGAAAAGCAAAGTAAAATACTCCAGGGAACACCAACCAGTGATGCTGTTCTCTGCCCAGATTTGCACACTTGGAGGCGGATAGAGAAAACCGGGAAAGGCCCTGTAACATTCAGTGCAATACAATTAAAAAATTGTCAAAGTGACTGGTGCAAAGTAACTCATGTGTTTCACCATAATAGAATCATGTAGAATCAGTGAGGTTGGAGTACAGAGATGTATGTGCCATTCAAGTTTTGTAGTATTAACTGAGTCCAGGATGTACAGTAGATACAAAGGATTGTGAAGCAAGCAAAGCAACACATTTAATATCAAGGTACATCAGATGCAATATTCTGGCTAACTGAATACTGAAAATATTCCTCAATCTTCAACTTGCTGTTGCTGATATTTTAAGTTATGGTGTAGTCTAAGATGGTCTAGTTAGTAGTATTTATGAAAATAAATAACTTTATCTAGAACATAAGAAACAACATAAGAAACGAGACTATTCTGGGATGTCATACTGGTGCACAGCAGGAAGTTAGTCCATGATGGTATACAGGATTTTTATTTTTATTTGTTCATTTATTTATCTATTTACCTATTTTTAGGGATACTGTGTCCAATTGTTACAGAATATCATCCTGGTTTTTCACCGTTTTCTTCCCCATGTTGGTTAGTTTTTAAAATTTATCAGCTGGTGAGACGTCATACATGAGTCAATGGGACAAACTCTTCCCTTCTGTTTCTGGTCATGGGAGACAGAAGAGGATAACTAATACTGAATAAATAATTGTATTATTTATTCCTGAAATTGAAGTTCAGTAGCGTTCCCCTTTAAATGCAGGAGGACTTTCTGTGATCTCATGGTCAGAGATCAAACAAAGAAATTCAGAAATGGTTTGGGTGAAAGGGAGGTAAGTGTCATTTTTTTTTTGCTGTTTTTGAGTATGTTATTTTTGACATTTTTTGAGTATGTTATTCCTCAAACATCTTTGCATTCGTTATAGTCAACATGTTTAGTATTTCAATATAACTGTATAGAAAGTTTCCCATGTATTAAACACTGTATGTGCGAATTACAAAAAGCTCAGTCACACTGCAGTAGTCTAGATATGAGTGCTTTTTAAGACAACACAATAATATAATTAACTTCAAGTTACCATTTGTTCAAAAAGTAATTGTAACTGCATTGGAAATTTCTGTTTATTGTATGACATGACAGAAACCTACTATATTTATCGAGGCATTAATATTTAACATGTTTGGCCTTAAAACAAACAAGGAACATTTAAGTGCCTTCTTCTTATTTTCTGCTTCAATTAGCATTATAAAACGAGTATGGATTGTACATGTTTATAATGAATCTTAACCTTTTCTTTTCCAGATTGCAAAGAGCAACATTAGAGCTGGAGTGACAGACACTTTTTAGCACTTATTGCATTAAAGAGTCCAAAGTCCTCTCTTTCAAAAATGGAGTCCCCTGAGTATCACCAGTTTGGATCCTCAGACGATGGCACTAGAGAGCAGATAATCATTCCGCAGGGAGGTAAGATATGAAGCAAAAAGATATTGTTTGGATCAGCAGTCACTTGATGTAATTTTTTTTCTCTGTGAATTCCCTAGGCTTGAGGAGGAAACTCTTTTATGTCCTCTATGGTGTCCCGGTGCTCCTGCTGTTAAGTCTTTTGCTGGCGACTGGAATAAAATGTACGACTCTAAACAGGTTCCTCTCCAGTGAGGCTGGCAGATAAATGTAATGCTCACACTACTGACATTCATTCCTTATATTAAGGTTCACCATTTTTCTTGTCTCAAAGTCACTCAGGTAAACCAAGAGATTGCTGATATCAGACTTCGCCTTGAGACAATAAGCACCAAAATTTCACCACGGAATACAGGTAATGAAATGTGTTTCAGATCCTCATATTTTAGGTGAATATTGTAATTATGCATTAGTGTAACAGAGACAGTTATCAGTTACTGATTTATCAAGTTCTGAAGCCAAAGTATTGATGATTTTTGCTATAATTCTTCTGTTTTGTTGTTGCTGCTTTGTGATTTAAAGCTGGAGAACCTGTGCACACTGTCTATTTGGAGGAAATTGTTCCAGTCAGAGGTAATCACTGATTAATTTAGATAAATACACTGCAAATGCAGAGTTTTTTTTTCCATTCAGCCTATTTGACTTGTCCTAACCCTCATGCCACCAGGGTCCTGTGAGGAAGGATGGGTGTTTTTTCAGAGCAGCTGCTACCTACTGTCCACAAAAATGGCCACCTGGAGCAGTGCTGAGGCGGAGTGCAAAGCACTCAGGGCACACTTGGTGGTTCTGAATAATGTAGAGGAACTGGTAAGATGGTTGAGTACAACTAGTGCTATATGTCCCATATCTGAACCGCTTCAGTGGAGCTGCTCAGAGGCTTTGGTTGAACTGGGAAGCTCCCAGGTGTGAATGTGTTGGCAAAATATGGGTATGAAGCAGGATAGTGATGAAAAAGAGCATGTGCAGCAAAACACTTTCCAGGTTTGAAAATTACCTGTTGTCAATATTGTTGTTTTTTTCCAATTTCTAGGACTACATATCAAAAATTAATGATATATCACAACACTACTGGATTGGACTTGTGGAGCGGGAACATGAGGGACACTGGAGCTGGGTGGATGGAACTGACTTCAAAACAACCCCAACGTAAGAGAATTATGAGGATGTAAACATGGTTGAAGACGCAAAATATCCTTGGAAGGCATCTCATTGTGTATGTAACAATTGCTGCTCTTTCCCCCACTGCCTGCATGTAGCTTTTGGGATGAGGATCAGCCTGACAACTGGGACTTCAGGGTGAATGGAGAGGACTGTGGGCAGCTTCATCCCTCGTTCATACGCAAACGCAATCTCTGGAATGACGCAGATTGTAGCCTGAAGTACCGGTATATCTGTGAAGCTGTAAGGCCAGGACATCACACCCGGTGAATCTATCTGGGCTCCAGAAGCATTACTGATATGCCAAGTCAAACATTGTTGAATCAGATGGTTCAAATCCAGACAGACTACATCAGTGATGTTTCTGATGAGTGTTTATTAAGAGTAATCATCATACTTTTTGTTGAAAGTAGCATCTATATCTGTTAGTCAGTATTAAGAGGACAATAAAGCAGTCATAACATAGAATCATGAATGCAATTTATTTGTTATATTTTATGGAATTTAAGAGAATGACACTTTAGTGCTAGTGACACGGCCCACAGCGTGTTTGTCCTGATTGTATTCCCAAGTCGCCTTGCTTACTTGCAGCGGTCACTGGGAAGGTGGGCATTTTCTTCATTGTAGCCTGCCTTGGAAAAGCACATGGCTGCTTTCCTGTCACACTCGCAGATGAACATCTCACACGGATTGTTGTCACCTGAGTAATGAAGCAAGAGGAGGGCACAGAGGAGAGGGAAGGAGAGGGGAGGACAGGAGAGGAGGGAATGACAGTTTATTTTCTAGGGAAAGGAAAGGATTGCAGGTGCAAAATGGAAAAAGTCTTCCAGTCATGAGGAAAATGAGATCCAAGGCGCTCTGAATTAAATTACAAACCCTTATTATGAAAATCTGAAACTGAGTATAAAGTTTAATTTCAAATACCTTGGAAGTCTTTTTCTCAATTTTTGTTTTGTGTTGTTACAGTGGTTACTCAAATTAGGCCTACATATGAAAAAATCCTCTTATGACACCAATAATGCCATGATAAAAGGTTACTCAAAGCCCAGTCCTGGATGTTAAAAGGTGAAAATTTTTGTATTTATGAATGATGTCAAATACTCACTCAGACAGGTCACAGTCTTGCTGGGCTCGTCACACTGGTAGCTGTATATTTCAGTGTAGGGATTGTCCAAGATTGCCCAGCATTCGTCATGCTGCATGGCATCACTGTAGCACTGGTCATGGACCTGACAGCATCTGGCACATACACAAATGGGAAGCCATCACAACACTTCCCTGTTATCCAGTGTTTAATAAATTCTCCTAGTGGGTGAAGATAATGTTTACGTTCATTTTTTTCACTGTTATCTATGGGTCCTCCTCCAAACTCCTGTAATTATGAGCTTTCATATCAAATTGGATTCAGTTAAAGTGCTCAGAGGTGTCATAATACATTTTGGGACAGAGAACAGGGCTCACACAAGATTAGCAACAGCATTCTGCTACAACAAATAACATCGGGCACCTGTCCTGCCCTCAGTCTGTACCTGTCAAGCTCATCAACAGGAGTACCAGAGCCTCCCAGCCCACACCAGCAGCCATAGTCAGCGTAGTCCAGTGCCGGCCAGCTGTCAGGCTTAGTGCAGAGGATCATCGCCCTGAACTGCCACAGAGCTCGGTAACTTGGTAAGCCCAGCACTGGGACACCAAATATGAGTACAATGAACTTAAGTTATATGGACCTTTGCAAAACAAATGTTGCAGTGTGTTTTACAGAAAAAAACTATGAAAGATTAGGCTGTCACAGTTGTTGGGGCTCACATGCATGTGAAGATCATCTGCGTAACAGTGAAAAGGGGCACAGGCAAGAAGGGCTTATATCTCAGACAAAGCTGGTTCAGATCTCAAACATGCATAGCATTCCCTCTAATGAGATCCAAATGTCATCGATCAATCAGACATGCAAAATCTCTGATAAGTTCATGTTATCACAGGAACACTGTAAACAGGAAGACTCAGGCTCTCTGGGATGTGTAGCCAGCTGGACTAACAACTGGGACCTTTAATCTTTCATCTTTTCAGATTGAGACTTTGTGTGTTGAATAGTGTAAAAACATTTTGACTAAAGGGATCTCATGACAGAAACTGCAAGCACAAAGCACTTAGTTACATAAAACTACAGAATACAATGAGAATAAGAACTAACTTTAATAACAATCCATCCATCCATCCTTTATCTAAATAATGAAACAATTAAAAATTAAAACCAACAAGGCAAATAAGAAAAATGTCAGATATTAAAAATATGTTAGAGAAGAATACACCAGTTAACTGACACCTGTGACTTATGAAAAGCCTGTTTAGGAAAAACAGTATTTTAAGAGGTGAGTGCTATGAGTCCAGAGCCCATTCAGAGTGTTAAGTACTTACAGGCTGGGAGACAGCTGCACAAGACAAGCAGGTGTTGAGACAGATTCATTTTGCCACTGAAGATCTGGTCTGCAACACTAATCTTTTATATTGACTGGAGAGGCGGTCCAGTTTGATCAATTGCCAGGACTTCATTCCAATCTACAGCTATCACACACACAGCCTTTTTCCGATGAAATACTTTGATTATTATTTTTGGCTAACTGTATTATATTTTATTTACCTTGGTGTTATATGTTTACACTGTAAAACACCAAAGATGTGTGGGAACACAGCCATGTGTCAGTCATTTAACAATTGTGTGCCTCAAAGTCATTAAAAATTAAACTTTTGATTGAACAAGGAAAATGCAAACTCTTTTCTAGGTGTGCTCTGTGTACAGGATAAACAGGCAAAAAATAGAATAGCAGTACATTAATAGTCAATACATCTGTCTAAAGTGTGAGGCTGGAATAAATACATCTGATGTACATGTTGTGAAGTTTGTTCCATTTGTTGGTTGCATGGCATTTTCCCTGGCTTCAAATTGATGTTTTCCCAAGACTAGATATCCTTGAAAGTGCTTACCCTGATATGTTTGGGAACAAACCAGAATTTACCTGGCAGCTTTTAACCATTGATATGATAAAAGAGAGAGTCATTACTTTAACCCTTACCATTCATCTGTGTTTCAGCATAAAGGTGGTAGCAATACAAGACTCTCAACACAAACCCTAACAGGTCAGGAGCTGTGCGCTAAGTGAAGTAAAAATGTTTGAAACTCATTATGAGAGGCAATACTTTTGTTATGGCATGTTTTACTTAAGCCCCGCATTAATACAGAGTAACTGTATGTGTATTAAAATTAATTTATTTATGATTAACATTTGTCAGAGATTCAGTTAAACATCATTATTCATGTATAGCCATCAGTCTGAGGAAGGCTGGTCAACCATTAGACTGTAAACCACTGTCACTAAAGACTGAATTAAGATGTTTTTGGATCCTGAATACTTTAGTAGCGCTCATCTAATAATTGAATACTCTAAATTTATAACCTGATTATACAGTCTCAACTTGTTTAAGACATCAGTGGTGGAGCAAAAAAGCAACAGCTTTACAGAATTGGAGTCTAGTGAAATTCCTACATTCAGAATTTTTGCTTCACTGAAATTGTTGCAATCATATGTACTTAACCATGAATGACAGAAGTATATATTTTAAAAGATGATTCGACTCAGCAACCCAGCCAGAAGGTCACATGCTTTATTCCTGCAACAGCTGTATGACCTTTTGAAATGTCTTTGGTCACACTTTATAATAAGGGTAGAAATCATATGCTTAAGTAATGCTTAACTAATGCATGACTCATGATGATTTAATGCATCAATTAATGCAGGACGTATCATGAATTCCTGTTGCTCACCATTAACAAACGATCAAGTCACTATGACTTTGTGCGACTGGTTCACACTTAATAGATCATCAGTTAAGGAATGTTAATTCACAGTGACTTTATATATTAATGGATATGCATCCAAATTAGCTGGATTCCTCTTACATAAGTTTATTTCAGGACCATGTATTTTCTCAGCCTCTCTGGTATTAAAAAAGCGCGAATTTGCAATAGCTGCAACCATGTAACCAAATGCAACCAAATGGTTGATTAACAATGAGTGTGAAACACACATGAAGCGTTCATCATTACTCCATCATTACTTCACACATGAGGTCACCGTTACTTATGACCTGTGTCCCCCCAATTAAAGTCACAGATCGTTATTTGTAAATAGTTACTTAACAAACATTCACTGAAAGCAAGTATTTGCTACTTTAAATTCTTCACATATTAATTCCTGAAATCACTTTAAATGCTAGTCAAGTGCATGTCATGCATTGCACAATAATGTATGATATTTCTGTTAAAATAAAGAGTTGAATGCTTGACAATTTTTTTCTTATTTATTTTACTCAGTACCATGAGAGCTACATTAAAAAAAATCTCATACTAAAGATAGACATTTGTCCCTTTAGTTCTCCTCTCCACTGCATTGTTTCTGCTGCATTGCTGCAAAATATGCATGTTGTCAAAAACCTTACTTTTTATTATTGCAAATAAATCTAATCTTAGTTTAAGCATTTTCATTACAGACTTTACAATGTTTATCAACAATGCTTTGGTTTACTAAACATCATTAACATCAATTCACCCATATAACACAGTTTCTTAACAATTTAAACCTCAGCTGTTATTCATAAATAGAGCCTGGATAGGAAAACAGGAAGTAACACTGGCTGGAGGGGGGCTTTAATCTACATTAAGATTACAGCTGTCAATCAGTTAAAAAGCCCAGTTATTGGAAAGTCCATTTCTTAGGTAGGCAACTAGCAAGCAAAATTAATGCTAGAAGGTTAGCTAGCTGGCTAATGTTAGTGTACATTTCAAAATGACCTCGCTCACTCAAACACATGAATCATTAAATAATCAAGGTTAACATTACACACTAGATATGTCAAAGATGCCACCAAAGTTTGAGGAAATTTGAAGGTGAACCACCACCATCAATATGTTATGTTTATCGACAGCTTCATACGTGTTAGCCGCTAACATGTAGTACAGTCTGAAACCATTTTTTTTTTCTTGCCAGTTTTCTTTTCTCATTGGGTGCATGGGGATCAAGAATCCAAACAGCAGACCAAAAATGTTGCTCCAGGTAAGAAAATGCAAAAAAGGAGTGAAGCTCCAAACCTGGGATGCTGGAACATCTGGACATGATGACTGCTTTTTCTGCCAACCTCTAAGACATTACTGCCCCAGCAAATTGTTGTTCTTTTGGATGATTTCAATGCCAGAGTGGGTGCAGACCACGACTCCTGGCCCTCGATCCTGCCTAGGTCACTTTGATATGGACAAATTGAATAGGAATGGACAGTGACTGCCTGTATGACAGTGACACCCTCGCTCAAAGCACTGGCGTCAGCTGGACTTGATCCTGGCAGCGTCAGCTTCCTTCAAAATATTGTTGGCGACATTTTCAGTCACATCCTTACTACGTCTACAAAAGCCAGCTTGTGTCACAGTGTACCCACTGTGACACTAGTGCTGAAATATAAGTAGGCTGCCCTCCAAGACTGCAGAGTACAATCAAATCTTTCCACAACAACATGAAGGGGGCAGTGCAGTGTAACGGCAGTTCCTCAGAGACCTTCAGTATATGTAAGAGTGTCAAGCCAGTCTGTGTTCTTGCCCTGATGCTCTTCAGGAACTTCTTTGCCCCACCTCCAAGGCTTTCTTTTCACACTGCAACATCTCTGTACCAGATCAGATGGCAAGATCTCCAGCCTGAGAGCCAAGAAAAAAGTACTCAAGGTTCTAATCCAGAACGTGCTGCGTGCTGCAGCAATCACAACTCACACGCAGTGCCACCTCCCGAGCTTGATGGACAACTTTTGTTCACACCTGCAAGTACTTTGGGGTTGACCATTACCCTAACAAAGACTAATGCCATGGGACAGGATGTTGAGAGACACCACCTGTCACCACCAGAGACAACTACAAACTGGATGTTGTCCATCAGTTTACATAACTGGGGTCCACCATCAGCCTCTCCCTGGATGAAGAAACCAGCAAGCACATTGGTGAGGCAGCAGCACTGAATGAAATGACATACTGATCACGCTTTAGTTACTTCAAAGCCCTTAGCCTATGAAAAGACTTAAAATGTGCTTATTGTAGTGGTTTTCATGATATAAAATAAAATGAGTGGAGGTGAATGGCTGCTCTGCTGATTGACTTTCATTCAAAGCAATATGATGGCAAGAAAAAATAACTCAGCCGTGGGAAATGTTCTGTTGAGACCACTTCCAGTTGTCTCTGTGATTAATCCTACTCTTGCAATAGTATTTTTATAGCAGTTTTAACATTGGCATGTATCGCACTTCAGTTAAACAAACAGCGAATACCGGGTCTGTCTCCTTGGTCTGCATTCTACTGAGTGCATTTTCTAGTTCCCTATATATATATATGTGTGTGTGTGTGTGTGTGTGTGTGTGTGTGTGTGTGTATATATATATGTGTATGTGTGTGTGTGTGTGTGTGTGTGTGTGTGTGTGTGTGTATACATATGTTCTGATCTCAGTTGTTTTTTTGTTCTTTGGCTGGATTTGACTCTGCCTAGTCTTGCCCTTTCCTGTCAATGATTGCTGGTGTAGTTACTCTACCTGGACTGACCCTGTTTCTACCTATCGCTGTGTCTACCTTGTCTGCCTGATATTTCTGTATCATGGAGCTCTTCTTCTTTATTCAAATCTTCTCTCTCTTATCCCTTCCTGGTTTGGTTACTATACAAGTCACTTCACTTGAAGTGAAGTATTTTACAGCAAACTCATGTCGAATGTCTCGGTTCATGTTTGCCATGTCAACAATTTTCAAGGCCTGTGGTAACCTTGTTGACATTTTTTGAACAAAATATAGTCAATAGAATGTAGGTTTAATGTAAAGGGGAACAACTAGTTGTGGCTGCAGTTGGGTTGCTGCATAGTTCAGTGGGTGCTCAGTATGGAAGCCATATTAAAAATGTGTGCTCTTCTGGTACTGAAAGGCACTTTGTTATTTTACTCCATGTTGGAGTACAACCCATGCTTTTCATATTATGCTCAAAGTGTGTTTCACTCTTTTATGACAAAGAAGCAATCCACTTATAATCTCACTTGATCCTAACCAAATCTGTTGTAGCTGCTAGTGATATGCACTAGGCCACTTACAATCCTGACAAGAACTTGTTGTTCTTGTTCTTGTTACAATCACAAAATCTCTTTTTAGATTGTAATTTCATCATGATGTTTTACACAGCTGAAGTAAAAGGAATGGTCATTTTGCTCTATTCAAACACATTACTCAAAAATACAAAGTGAGACTCTCTGTGTCTGGTTCAAGTTGACCTTTCAACCTGTCCGCGTCCTCGTGTTGTTGGACATGAGAGACACTGAATCCATCTGAGCTCCAGACCCTTCACAGATATGCCAAGCATAATATTGTTGCAACAGATGGTTCAAATCCATACAGACAGTGAATGAGGTTTTGACAGCAGTTTGTAATCAGGAGTAATCATCACCAAAGTTTATTTATATATTGGTTGAAGTAGCATCTACATCTGTGAGTCAGCATTAACAGGAGATTTCATGGACAATAAAACATTCATAACAGAGAATCATCAATGAAGTTACATTTGTTATTTATTATTTTATCGACTTTAAGAGAAAACACTTGAGTGTGAGGGACTTGGTCCGGAGTGTGTTTGTCCTGGTTGCATTTTCCACTGCTGATTAGCTTACTTGCAGCGGTAACTGGGGTAGTTCTTATATTGTTCATTGTAGCCTGCCCTGGCAAAGCACATGGCCGCTTTCCTGTCGCATTCACAGATGAACCTCTGACATGGATTGTTGCCACCTGAAATGATGAAGAGAAAAAAAGAAGAGGGCATAACAGGAAAAAGACAGGAATGAGATGGTACATTGTATGTGTTTTAGCAAAAAGAAAAAAAATCTTCCAAGTGAGCCTCGCTCTAACACCTTTCGTTTTGCTTGAGAAACAGATACGAGGCCGGAAAGTTTCTTTGCCTCTGATGTTCAACCTAACATTGTTGGGTACCTTGGAACTCCTTTTTGTCTCTTTTTTGTTGTTACAATGGCACAGTTTGCTCTATCGAGGTATCAGCATGTTCTTGTGTTGACAGTTACACAAATATGACTGCTACTGATCCTCATGTACCTCAAACATTTCAAACTGTCCCACCTCTAATCTCATGTTACATAATTACTCAAAACCCAGTTCGGGAGGTCAATATATGAAAATAACTTTATTCACAAGCCATGTTGATGAACACTCACTCAGACAGGTGACAACCTTGCTGCGCCAGTCACAGTTGGCCCAATATGTTTTAGTGTAGGGATTGTCAAAGAATCGTCGGCATGAGCCATGCTGGAGGGCATCACTGTAGCACTGGTCATGGACCTGACAGCACCTGGTACAGATATAAATGGGATCCAATAAACAGGCAATTAAACCACCTTTCTGTTATCTACTGTTGAATACAGTCACCTGAGGGATAAAGCTATGTTTACCATTTATTATTACCCCCTGTACTTATGGATCCTCCCTGAAGCTCTCTTAGTTATAAACTTCCAAATCAAAGTGGATTCATTTAAAGTGCTTAGAAGTGTCACAAAACAGAAAACAGAGTTCATACAAGATCAAAATCAGAACAGAGGGGTAACAACACCATCAACAGCATACAGACACGACAAATAACATGTAGTGTGGCTGAAATTTTGAGATGTTTCTTCCACTCCACCCACCCCCTGTCCTGCCCTCAGTCCATACCTGTCAAGTGTATCAACAGGGGTGCCGGAGCCTCCAAACCCACAATAGCACCCATAGTTGTTATAGTCCAGCACCGGTCTGTTGTTTGGCCTCGTGCACATGATCATCCACCCAAACTGCCATAGAGCTCGGTTAGTTGGTACAGCCAGAACTAGGAAACACAACAATAACATATTAACTGTTTTTATGAAGTATTTTCCAAAACAAATGTTGCGCAGTGCTTTACAGAAAAATTAATATATTACAATATTGATAAAACAAACCATAAATAATAAAAGGAGAAGGGATGGGATCGTCTCAGGCACCTCAAACTGTATTCAGGCTCATAAGGTGTTAAAAGATCTAATGTGTATCCTTGGACCATCCCAACACATGCTGTAAATGTGATCTAAATAGCATTTCTCTGAACAGTTATGAAGTGCCTGGGTATAATAAAAAACCTTGTTACAGGAGAATCATGCAGCTGGCACCTGTGAAAATGAATTATTTAAATAAAGCCTGTCTGGAGAAACATGCTGTAGGAGGTGATTTTAAAGTAAATGAAGTTAGCAGCTGGGTGCTGTGCAGAGACCATCCAGAGAGTTGAGTACTTACAGGCTGGCAGACAGGTGCACAAGACAAGCAGGTACAGAGACAGGTTCATTTTGCCACTGAAGATCTGGTCTGGAGAGCTCATCTTTTATATCAACTGGAGAGGCGGTCCATCTTGATCAATTGCCATCCTCCATCTCACACAGACAGCCTCTCTGAAATAATGTTAATTATTTTTTGGGCAAACTATACAATAGTCTGTTTACCTTGGTGTTAACACGTGCCATGTGTCAGTAATTTATACAGCTTTGTGTTGAAAATCATTCACCAATTTAAAAAAACAAAACAAACAAACTTATGACTGATTGATAAAAATGCAAACATTTCCAGGTGTGCTCTGTGTACAGGGCAAACAGACAAAAATTGAATCAAAAGAATACATTAATGCAAAAATAAAGAAATAGCTAATGAAAAACTTGAAAAAAATAACATGAGGACATCAGATCAACTTCAAGTGCTCAATACATTTGTCTGAAGTGTGTGGCGAGAATAAATACTTCTGATGTATGTGGTTGTGTGTGTGGTGTGAGGAAAACTGATAAATCATTAGACTGTCAATCACTGTCACTCAAGCCCCAAGGTTAACAAAGAAGTAGACTCCAAACACTTTAGTAACACTCATTTGATAACTGAATAGATAGATGAAGTGTCCTGGAATCTCTTCCTCCTTGCTCACTGTATGTAGGAGCATCAGTTTAATGTCTAGAATTAAATGTACAAGGATTTCCTACGGCCATTTCGCTCACAGCCTTGTGGTGAATGGGCTATTCATGTTTGAAGAAAGCACATCACGATCTGAAAACAGTTTTCACATAAATGTTTTATTCAACTTTTGACCAATTAGGCATGATCTTCCAAAATAAAGTGTCTATTTTTCTGTTTTCAAACGGTCTCATTTCTGGTGGTTCTAGCTGGGAAAAGCAGGCTGATTCTGCATGATCGGCCTTGCAGTGTTGGTAAATTCAGCTTTTAATAAGTTCCTTGTAAAGGTCATTGTAAAACACCCACCCCCCTTTTTCACTTCTTATCTCTCCCTTTCTCTCGGCCTCTCTCCTACAGTATAAAAGCAGGGCTGACCAAAGAGTTTTTCTCCCTACTGTAGCCATGAATGTCATGACCCCTCTTCTCCTGCTGGTTCTCACTGGTAAGCCTGTACAGCATGGTCCAACATGTATCAATATTCTACAATAATGTGTATTGTAAAGGATGTAAATACGTAGTTTATGAACTTGTGCTCATTATTATCTTTACTTGTTTTTAAGACTGCAACAAGACTGCTTCTCAATCTATTTTTAGACAATATTAGGTCTTTTTAGAGCAAAGTTATTCCTTTGTTCCTTACACAGTTCAACTTAACTATAAAGTCTGATTGATTGCCTCACATTTCTTTGCCAGCCTGCATGGCCAGTGGTGCGCTGGTGCCCAAAGCCTTGTGGCAGTTTGGGAGCATGATCCAGTGTGCCCAGCCTGAGGTCAGCGCTCTGGCCTACAACAATTACGGCTGCTGGTGTGGCTTCGGCGGGAGGGGAACCCCTGTGGATGAGGTGGACGAGTAAGAGACCTTTGTACACTGAGTTTGTTTCCAAGTCTGCATTTAAACCTTGAAAAACTTGACTTGTAAAAGACTTCCTCAAACATTTGAGCTGTTCCCCCGCACTGCCAGGTGTTGTAAGATCCATGATAAATGCTACGAAAGAAGCAGAAAGGCTCCTGGATGCACGGCCATTGCTGACCTTCCCTACATCCTGACTTATGACTTCACTTGTGCCAATGACCAGGTGTCCTGTTCAGGTAATACTACCATTTCAACTACAGGCCTTCTCAAGGACTTGAAATGTCTTGTTTGGTTAAACTTCCAGGACTCAGAATGGCATGTAACGGAGTAAGACATGATTTTGGTCAGGATTACACAAAGCAGAGGCTTTAGTTTACCTTCTTCATATCGTTAACTCAAGGAATCCTAGTAAAATCGTTCACTTTTTAACAGCTGTATCAACACAAATCTCCATCACAGGCTTTTTCTCAGGATGTGCAGTGATGAAGCTATAGGACAGAGAGAAGACCACACAGTTCAGGCATATTGATGAATATGAGTGTTATGTTTTAATTAAAAAATGAACACCATCTGATAATTTTCAATAACTTTCCAGTTCCCATTTTATTTTTCTTAAATCCACAAACTTTCAAGGATTTTCAAGGGCTGTGCAAACCCTATTAATATTATACAAAGAAAATGTAGGCAAAAGAATGTAGGTTTAATATAAAGGTACACAAAAAAAACATGCACTCCTGGTACTGAGAGGCACTTTAATAAGGTATTTTACTCTATATTGGAGTACATTTTATGCTCAAAGTGTGCTTCACTTTTTTTTTTTTTTTTATGACTGTGCAGCGATGCACTTCCAGCCTCACTTATCCCTGACCAAATCTGTTGTTGCAGCGACCAATGATAAGTGCCAGGCTGCCGTGTGTGAGTGTGATCGGGTGGCGGCCCACTGCTTCGCTCAGAGCACGTACAACTCTGACAACAAGAACTTGGATCCCAAAGTCCACTGTGTCAACTGAGCTGCAGAACCCAGAAAAAAAACCACATCTAGTTATTAAGCTGATTTCAAGGTATCTGAAAATGTTAAATCCTAAGTATCTGTTTTTTAGAGAGGAATTTCATCATGATTTTGAGGATAACTGACGTGGTTGTTTTGTTTCATTCAAACACATCACTCAAATAAGATCATAATAAAAGAGGCAAGTGAGACTTTCTGAGTGTTTGGTTCAAGTTGACCTTTCAACCTGTCTGTGTCCTTGTGTCTTTGTTTGTTCAGGTATGGCAAGTTTCCATGTGGGCAGCAGAGCTTGCAGCTGTGTTGATCTCACCACACACACACATACACTCACACACACACATTTTTCCATTCACAGCTCCAGGCCAAGTCAGTTTGATATGCAAAGACACAATATCGGCAAACAACATTTCAAGTCTTTGTTGTCAATTCATCATCTGAGTCTTTGGTTTGAGATGGCCTGTTGCCTGGAATGAGTTTGGGTAACTGAAAATAAAGCTTTAGGTAAGAGCTGCAGTTAAATCATAGATACACAGTATTATACAAAATCAAAGCTAGAGGTTGAGGAGCATTGAAAATAATCTGTGGGTCGTATTTGTGTATTTGCCTTTGCGTCTTTGTTCAAGCTTTCACTAATTCATCAGGTGTTTTGTCTCATTAATACATTGCAGAAACACTTCTATTTATAAATCCAGGTCAGGTTAGCAGAGTATAAGCAGACAACACTGACAAACAACATCAGCTCTTTGTTCTCACCTCTCTCTGAGGTTTTGGTTGACACTGAGCGATCACTTGGAATGGATTTGGTCTGATACAAACTCGGCAGTGGAGAAGGAAGCCTTACGTTATAATTCTGGAAAGATCATGAATGCTCAACACAAGTTGAAGAAACTGAATGAAACCAGCAAGTGTAAGGTTGAAAATTCTGACATCAATTCAAACACAAAACTGTCACGATATGATATTATGGCATAGTAAAATTTCATATTACGACAGCTTTGGAAACTGCTTGGTACTGATATCAAAGATATTTAGGTCCCGATTTCATGAAATGAGGCAGGCAGTAGCCATGGACAACTAAGGGCATTAAATCTTAACTTTGAATTTGGTGCTATATTTACATATTATATATATGTTTTCAGTGTTGGTGCAGGCTGTCGTACCACATCTCCTCAACATCAAAATGTCTGTTGGGTACTGTAACTTGTGCGCAGTGTTAACACAGTGACCTTGTATTATTTTGTGTTCAGGTATTCCTCAAAACCAGGCCAGTTTAAAAGTATGAAAAGACAATATCACAGAAATCAATTGTATATAACACTACTATTCTGCTAAGAAAAGCAAGGAATTTCAAGTCATATTCACATTTCATCTATCGAGGCAAGATCACTGACTGAGTGCTATGCAACAATTCAATATCTTATCACACAAAAAAGTAGATACTCAATAAAAAATGATACATTAGTGTAAAAATGAGACACATCTGGGTTTAAAGTAGGAGACTGGCTCATAGGGATTTGTGGATTATATTGGCTTGTACAGAAGAGTGGTAACATACTTCTTCTTGTATCGGTGTGTTGCACTGAGAACCATCACCCCATCCTGAAACACAATGAAAGCGAATGTGTTAAGATGTATCAGTAGGGTTTGATATGAATTCTGAGTATATACACTGTTCTGCCTTGAACAGAAAACAGGAAGGTGATTCATAAATAATATGAGGCTGAATGTGAAACAAGGGGCCTCACCTATTAAAAAACATGCTTTGAGTTTTTCTTAGATTTCATCATAACAAAATAAATTTAAAAAAAAATATGATAAATGAGAATAAAATACACAGCATTAATACAGTGGTTAATGACATAATCTTGAAACAAATCTTGAATCATATCAGGGGTTTTTTTTCGCTATATTGTTCATCCCAAATATCAAGTGTTTCTAGGTTATATCAAGGACACAGCCAATACAGGATCTGAGGTTTGTTACTAATGTGCTGTACTTTGAACACTATCTGAACACAAAGTGGCTGTGTCTGATACAGATCCTCACATAGGAAATTATCTTTCTCATCATTGTATTTTCTGAAATGCCAATAATCAAGTTGGTCAGAATGAAAGAATCTGGCACCGATGTCTTTATGCTAATTAGCATGGCAACCCTACACTACAAATAATACAAGAGAGGGCAGAGACATATAACAGGCATTCATCACCTTGATGGAGAGGGCATAGAGATGATTGAGCATCACATGGTTGGGCTCTGGAAGCAGGGTCGGGTCACACTGGTGAAAAAACAGGCAAACAATTACTGAATGAACCGCAGGATTTTAGAGTGGTGTATATCATTAGGATAAACATGCATACACTCACAGATATGCCCGTGTCCTTGTTCAGCAGTACTTGCAGCAGGTGAGGGGGTAGGATAGGGGGATGCTTGATTTTGTCCTCTGACTTGGTGATGTATGCATCCTGCTGGTAGGGGCCTGGAGGAGAGCTGGACAGGTCTGCAGGGGTATGATGAGGTCGGCATTATTGTTAAACAAAATACAAGGAGTAAAGTGGACCTTGCCCATAAATAAACAAAATCAATTCATTGTTATCAGCTTGATGAGTAACTAGGCCTGGGTCAGTCAATATTTGCAAACAATTTGAGAATGAACATGCGGTTTACTGTATGAGGTCAATTCAGAGAGCGTAAGATGGGTTACCGATCACAGCTACTAAAATGACTGAATACATTCACTGTACATTTGTTATCAATCATTACTACTGGCAAGCGGACACACCAAGCAGATTAAAACAAACAAGTATTTGCAAATACTCTTTGGCACATCAGAGAGTAATCCATCATTATCTCTCACATTTCTGTTGTTGAGTGATTAATACCGGTGAACAATCATGCAGTTACAGGCCAGTGTCAGTACCTGAGACGTCCGCCGACTCCTGTGAGTCGATCCTGAGAGCATCAAAGACTTCAAAGTCAGTTCTCTTCACCTGGATGACGTTGTTGACCGTTCCGGTTTTTGTCGTCGTCACGGCCTGGGGAGGGCGGCAAATAAAAGGTGTTCATTGGGAGTTCCAGCGTGCAGGCTCCACTTCTTGTTTTTTCCAACCACACAGAAACCTTTCACTCACCGCAGTCGGATCCAAGGTCCAGTGTCCGTCTACACAGAGTTTATACTGGTGCTCTCCCTCTGGCAAGTCCACGATGGCCACAAAGTTGTTCTGACTGAGGTTGGGAGAAAATATGAAACATTACATCAAAAGTGCATAATATCTTGACAAAAGGAAAGAGTCGTGTCATCAGTCCAGCTACCTTTTGTTGAGTGGGATCTTGGTGGCCCAGTTGTTAAACGAGCCCGACACAAAGACTTCCTTGGCGACCCCCGTCCATCTGAACACAGTTGGCCTGTCCTGCGTTGGACTTTTGGCTTCGCTCTCCAGGTCCCGCTGCCAGGCCAGAAACTCCTGTAATTCCTGTGGAGACTGGATGGCATGACCTGATTATTTATGTGTCAGTCCGATCACCCTCAGCCTCCGTCCTCAGCAGCCTGAGACAAAAGTCCAAATGGGCCAACCAGGAAGGAGCTGGTCTGGCCTAATCTAAACCACACATGCTTGCACAGTTTCTGCTCCGCAAACATTTCTGTGCCTTGTCCTCATACAAGTCGCTACATATCTCTGCACCCTTTTCTGATAGTAATAATCAGCAGACAAAGCTTATGCACCTTTGCATACAGCCAGTTTTTCTGTACAAGTGGTACTTTTTGGTAGGTTGACAGCTAGTAAAGCACATATCTAAATCTACACATTCTCCCGTTCCATATATTTGATTGATAAGACAAATCTGTTTTTACAACACTCATGTTATACACAGTATCTGTCTTCTGTAGACCTGATCATGTGAATACACCACACATTTTGCACATTCTGTACACGATATATCCTGAAAAATCACATATTTGTTTATATTTGTTTCCCTCCTGCTCTCATATTCTTCTAATTTGTTTTCCTGTTTGTTTGTTTGTTTTTTTACTTTGGTTCAGTTTGTCCTACTGCTGTTATTTTGCAAATCCTGCATACTGCATCCTCATACTTTCATTTCTACTTGTTGGCTGCATAATGTTTATATAACCCCCATCTGCTATAACATTATTATTTTCTTTCCATTTGCAGTTTCCTGTGATTATACTTGCTGCTGCAATGACCCAGTTCCCCCAGGGGAATCATGAGGGTTTCATCTCCTCTCAGCCACACCAATGTTTCACAGGTGGTTTTCATGAGACCGCACTATTTCAATGCAGTGACAACAATTACCTTTGCGTCCTCTCTCTGGAACAGGTCTGCGTCCTCTGTGCTGTCCATCAGGATGTTGGAGCGAGCCTCTTTCCCCCCCTGCTGTCCATCTCTGTATGACCTTTCACCCTGACCCCCGCCGGCCCGGTCGCTGCTGCTGTTCCCCATCTTGGTGGGCCAAGCAACCCCTGCAACACAAGATGTTCAAGTCAGCCTCCACACAAACACACACACACACACCCCTGATTCTCCTTCTGTCCTGTCATGATGTTTAATGTACTGGGTTAGCGCAATGGTTCTCAAACTGCAGTCCAGGGACCACCAGGGGTCCACAGAGGGCTCCAAAGGGTCCCCAGCAAATTTACCATTAGCTCATTCACTTGAGGTTAGGAGTGACAGAATACAAGGATTACTAGCTTTGTTTACATGTTTGTCTTTAGCTACTGTGAAGTCCCGCCTCCTCCGTAGACAGCAATGCCATTTTGCACTTCATAACTAACAACAAAAATCTTGAGGTTACTTTATATGCAGTCTTGTCAAACATGGGTCCCTGCCTGGTTTATACTGTGCTTCTACTGGTGTTTCGATCCAAACAAACAAGTCTCTCTTTGTTTCCGTCTTGGAGAAGCGCTGCTCACGCGTTGAGAAGAAAAAAAAACAACATATCGGCAGTTTTCGTCGTCGTAATTAGTTATGGCGGATGAGCCGTTATGGTTTGGTTTAGTCGCTTTTCTCTTACCTCTGTCTGTCTAACGTCCTTTGAGAAGTTACACTGTGTGCTTCTTGGCCATGTAGTGAAACTTCAGTGTAACTAGCTCCTGCAGACGCAGCAGGAAACACACCTCTTCCGCCTCCTGTCCGCTCTGCCCGGCACGGTTGATGTTTAACTCCAGTCTTGTGCAAGCGGTCTGTGCACAGGTGGACAGTGTGCCTGAACTATCTACACATTT
>OMKZ01042258.1:0-32915 GCA_900302535.1 Neoniphon sammara
AATGAGGTTATGGTAAACACACTGCATCATGCACTTCCTCATTTGATGCAGTTGTGTTTATTTTGCATGCTGTGTGACATTTTGAGCCCTACGTTAAGAGTTGAACATTTTGTGTTTAGAGTTTTGCACATTGAAACTCTGTTGTGAAAACTAAATGAAAGCAGTTGGAAAATACTGTAAGAGCTCTGAGAATGAACAGCTAAATCTGTCAGCTTCTAATCCTACAGTCCCCAGGGCTGACAGAACTGTGTACGTCCCCCAGGAAAGGAGGTGCCCCAAATTCTGTGATGGTCAAGACTCACCTGACAGTACTGGCCTTGAGGACCGGACTGACGAGATAGAGGCTTGTCTTGAGGGCAGGGACCTCTCTGACAAGGAACAAGCCATCACCCCTTTGATCATTTGGGTGAGAAACCCTGAAGTGAGATAAAGCACTGTCCATGCAATGAAAGGGAAAACTCTTACAAGGTTATTAGTATCCTGATTCCCTGTATTGTTGTAAGAAGCCATTGGTAGTATTGCAACATTTTTATTATTGCAAACAGCAGGAAGATGAGTCATTTAGGCAGTTCTCCCATGCTCTGATGTTTTTTAATGGACTCTATTCTTGACAGTGACCCAGATGCAACAGGCTTACCCAACTCTGAGACAGTACTGAGGAGCCAATTTGTGGAGCACATAGAAGATACGATGCTGCGGCGCTACTTGAGGGATGTGGTAAGGAGACAGCCAGCAGTGCACTATCATTAATAGACATTTGGGAGGAGGCTATATGGGGTGAAAATTTGGATGGAGGGATTAATTGTTACTCTTCATATGGGTGTTATGCCACTTGGGCTGATATGAGAGTCCATCTGCCACTTCATAAAGCCCCACAATCTCCCAAACTCCCATCCATTACAGATTTGCTGAAGCAGGAACACGCCCAAATTGCATCCTTTAAGCAAGCCCATCCCCTATGTGGAAATTACCTGCAGAGGCTAACTGCCAGATCTACTTTACAATTCATACAGGAAAATAACAAGAGCTGGAAATCGTTGTTGAACTCCATTATTCCAAGAATATGAAATGTTTAAGTTGTGTTTAGTATTTTATGTATTTGTAATATAAGGCATGGCTTGCAGACATTTGTAATTAGATAGATTATTTTGTAATTAACTCTTTCAAAGTCACAGAGAGCCACATTAAGACTGATGTTAAAAGTGTGCAGTCTTGCCAAGTGCTGTTTTGGGAAATGTGTGTAGAAATTGAAGAGCGTTCATATAACTGCTCTTAAGCGCTTTTCACACTTCACTTAACCCTGGGTTAAGACTCCTGTTAGGCCTAGGTTTACACCTCTAGTATGCCTGGGCTAACAGTTGTTGCACACATGCAACTAAGAATCTGAGATGTCCCCACCAGTAGCCCAGAACTTACTAAACCCCACTCCAGACCAGAGTTATCCCCCAAATGTCAGAGTTTAGCTCTGCAGTGTGAATTGATGTTACAATCAAGGTTAGAACAAACACAATGGTCTACTTTTGAGAAGCAGTAAAATATTTGTTGTCCAGTGGAAACTGTGCTACAAGTGTTGTCAAGACGTTAACCCTGGGCTTTGACTGTCACATGTGAATATTTAACCCAGAGCTAACTATAAGGTCTGGGTTAATAAATAGGAGTGTGAATCAAGACTAGTCTAGGACTAAGGAATACAAGTGTGAAAAGGGCTTTGCCCTTAACCTCTAAGATCGATTGTATGGGGAAACAAACAGGACCTGCTTCCTGATAATGACCAGGCTTAGGGGTCAAGAGTGGTGTCTAAGAGCTATTCTACCAATTTGTTAAATGCGTTTCTAAAAAGCAGCACTTATGGGATAATGTGCACACAGCAACCAAAGATCATAACATTGCTCTTAACGTTGCTGTCTGAAAGGGTTAATCAATTCATCTTATGATGACAACGAATGTCTGTAAGCTATGGCACGATTTAAAAATCCTTGTCATGTAGTTTACATGACAAACTTTGACATTCCGTTCTAGTTGTTATAGTAGATTTAGATCATTATTTTATGTGTAGGTAGGTAAGGCCCTTTGAGACTGTATACATGATTTGGGGTGGTCATGCAGTTTGCCTCTTATAGGACAATAGGTCTGTAACCCTGTAACAAGGATAAGAACTTTCCACGTAGAACCTGTTTAGCCAACGCCTGTTGACACAGTATAGTATAGCAGTACCTTTTTTTTCTTTTTTATTTATTTATTTAGGCTCAGTGTAACAGTGTTGGGGGGAAAACAGCCAGTCTCCTGGCCTCAGCACTGTGGCCAGCCTTTAAAAAAATCGCCTATCGTCTGTATTTTATTTTATTTTATGATTCCGCTTTCAAACACCCCCAAAATCTATCAGGCAAGGCTACAGTATTTTGCCAGCACAAAACTTGCGAGCCACAAGTGCGGGTCATGATTAAATACTTGAGGGCGCAATGTATGTGGGCCTTGTTTTATTAATTAAAATATGGTGAAAGTCATGTTATATATCGTTTCGACGAATTCAGGTCAAACAAATACGTTACGACTTTATTCTCTTATGGATTTAATTGATTTTAATAAGAAAAATCAGATTTTAAATGAACAGTGCATTTCAGAGTAGTCCATGTCCATTTACCCATTATTAAAGTATTACATGTAACACTTTAATAATGGGCACATTGATATGGTAAAAAATTACCCAAGCTGTGTACAGTTTGGGTAGTTTTTTTTTCTTTTGGCCAAATAGGTTTTGGGGTTGCTTTCTTAAGCCTGCAGACAGGAATGCTTTTGATCTAGCTTTACTTTGGCTTTACTGGTAATGATATCTGAAAGGCAGATAAATGGTAATTGAAAGCTGAAACAGGACATAATTCAAACTGATAATAATTATAAAAAGTCACCCGGCCGGGGACAGAAAAACTAGTGGCCACGCCCACTTGCCCCACGAGAGATGCGCAGCAGTCCTGTATGTCCTGTTACTGGAGACAACAGTTAGCAGGCTAGCTTGGGTGAACATGGCTGCCGTACTGCCCGTCAGACCGCCGTGCGATAGCAACCCAGCAACTCCGGGAGCACAGTCTATAAAGGTATAATTTTTACTCTTCAGAAAACTAGTTGCACTAACAAAATCACGAATAGCTTTGGTTTTGAAGCTGGCTAACGACTAGCTAACGTATATTAACGGCTAACCCAGCTAGCTAGATAGCCAACTACTAACGTTAGCTTGTCAATGAATGACAACAGTTAGCGGCAACAGCATCACCCCTTTGTTTTCAATTGTGTGCTGAGCGGATAGACTGCTAAAGTTGGCTAACTTTCTCCATGCTAAACTTAAGCTAACGTTAGTCACTGCATTTACTGTTACCTGCCACATTTTCCAGAAATAACATTATATGTAAGCTTTTGTTTCGGATTTACACGGGTGTCATTTTTCGGGTCATTTTTTTTTCAATCTCATATACGTAGAAATAATGTTTTTGAGTAGTTTTTATCACAACCCCACTCTCATGTAATGGTAACAGATCTTATTAATATTGCTTGTTGTTAGACTAGTTGTAGTTGTAGCCTAATCGAAGATATAGCTGAGCAGCACATTGGTACCTTACAAGAAATCTAACTTTTTACTTTAGAATGACAGGATGGCAGTTATTGTAGTGATTGTGATGTTGATAAATCTATTACGGGGCGTAAACTTTATGGCAGGGCATCCAAACTTCATATTGTTAGATCTGCCCTAATGCAAACAAGCTGGCCCTTGTGACATAAGAGACTAGCCTCTGGAGCCCTGTAGGCTCACCCACAGGTAAAGAACCGTATTGACTGAACATAAAGTTAGCCTAAGCTCCTGGGGCTTGTACTGGAGCACACAGGCATTATGGCAGACTTGTGGTGTTGATTCTGATCGCTTGAGATTGGTCATGTAGTGTTTTTTTTTTTGTTTTTTTTAACCCTACAGGAGGATGTAATAGAGGAGGAGTCCAACGATGGAAGCCAGCCCCCAAAGAGGAGGAGGATGGGTTCAGGGGACAGCTCCCGAAGCTGTGACACCTCCAGCCAGGAACCTGGGTGGGTTGACTTATATGTTCAGTTCGAACGTATTAACTATATGGAAATACAACAAATATATAATGCATATCAAATGAAATATTAGGGTGACATCAAGTTTAGGTTGAAATTTTCACCATCTGATTAACTTATAAACATGTAAAGATGTCAGATATTCTGACAAAAAAAGCACACATCAGCAGTTCATACAGATTTATGAGTGGTGTTGCTTCTGTAGAGAATGTTACTGAGATAATCTTTATTTCAGTGACTTTTGTTAAAGCTATGATGACCTTAACAATGAGTTGCTTTTGAGAAATGGCTGGTAGAGCAGGTAAATTTACCAGACGCACAAGCGTCACTTTAGTGGGCTTTCCTGCTCCTGTAGTACTTTTAACATTCTGTTTTGCTGCACTCAGTCCCATGTGTTACAAGCACACAATAAACATAAAGGCAACACACAAGGGCTACTACATACTTTACAATGAAATAGAAATTCTACATAAAATGACTATAAAAGGAGATTCTGGATTGGATTCTCAGTCCTCATGTAAGCCCAGTTTAGAGCTGATAGTCTGTCCCATCTTTCCTTTCACTCTCTGCTTGTTTATAATGGGACTGGGCAATATGGACAAAATCAAGTATCACAATATTTTTGACTCAATACCTCGATAACGATATTGTGACAATATTGTAATAATGACCACTAGTGCTTTCACAAAATATTTACACAAAGAGATTTTTCATAAACAGTCATTAGTAATGTGGATATGATGACTGAGCAGGTAAGGGCAACAGCTAGAACACTCTAATCAGTGCAGATAACGGCATCACTTTACTGTAATGCAGCCTTTAAAACCAGAAAAGACAACACTTATGTCATATCTCGATATTACGATATCTAAAATCCCAGACGATATCTAATCTTATATCACAACATTGACATAATATCAATATATTGCCCAGCCGTAGTTTATAAGCATTACTATTAAATTAATTTTACTATTACTTTTTTTTTTTAACTATTAAAAAATAATTTTTACAAGGGTTACTTTGGCTTCAACCCTCAGTCCCTGTTTTCTCTCTCCATCCCTTCCAGTCCAACATATTTCCCAGCAGAGAACCTGACAGAGTACAAGTGGCCGGCAGATGACACAGGAGAGTACTACATGCTACAAGAGCAGGTCAGCGAATACCTGGGAGTCACCTCCTTCAAGAGGAAGTATCCTGGTAAGACTGGAACCAAAAGCTGGAATAATATCTCTTCAAGGGATCGAGAATGTGCTCGTTAAACGTATTTATTGCCACTACTGTGGGATGAGTGTAATTCAGTATTATTGTGGACTGAAAATGTTTTCCTTTGTGAATCAGATGTTACTGTTTAAATATATGAATGAATAAAAGGTTTTCAGTTTCCACATTATAAATTCCTAAATATATCTTACATACGTAGAACACACATTTCACATACAGTACATACTTGCAGCCAGAGGAGATTGCAAATGCTGATTTAAACAAAAAGCTAAAAGAAATATATAAAACTATCTAATATTCATGACCTCAGAATGCAGAAAAACAAAGAAATGATTTGTGCTGTTTTAAAAGTATGGCTCTTAGATGCTTTTCATTGTTCTGCTGATGCTGTAGCAATATTGTACTCTCTCTGTCCTTGTGTACATTTGCAGTGGAAATATATGGGTCTTATACTAATGCTGCTCCATTTCCCCCTATAGACTTGGAGAGGAGAGACTTGTCTCACAAAGAGAAGCTCTACCTGCGTGAACAGAATGTCATTACTGAGACACAATGCACTCTAGGTAGGAATTATCCCTCTTACTGTCGTAACATTTTCATAGCATGGTACACAGAAACATTTTCACTGTACTGCACAAAATAAATGCACAGAGTACACAGAAAGATACCAGTTGATCACAAGTAAGCAGAACACTGCCTTCAGAGTCTTAATCAGTCAGGTGCTTTGCATGTGCTTTGACAGTAAAATATTATGTTACCTTTTTCCAGTAGCATGATTGGGGTTTGGTACTGTTAATATTTGTACCGGTACCAGTACCTAACAGTACTTTTTTCGGTACTTTATTCCCTGTAATAACAAAAACGAATTTTCAAAAGGCTCATAAGGAATCTTATCAATATTTATTTGAATTCACAACGCAGCCTACTCTCCAGGTACCAAAAATTGGCACCGATTGATCTATTGTGAATAGGTACCCTGTCGTACTGACGTAATTCGGTCAGCACCCTTAAAAGTACTGAGTTTGGTACTCAATCCTAAGCATGATGCTGTAAAAGTGTGTGTGAATGTGTGTGTTTGCTCGCAGGTCTGACAGCCCTGCGAAGTGACGAGGTGATAGATCTGATGATAAAGGAGTATCCCACCAAACATTCTGAGTACTCAGTCATACTGCAGGAGAGAGAGAGACAGAGAATAGCCAAAGAGTACTCTGTAAGTACACTACACACACAGGTACAGTTTCTGTAGTGTTATTCTGGAGGAGAGAGGCAGAAAATAGCCAAAGAGCGAAGTACTCGGGGCTTAAAGTTGTCTGTCACCAAATGAACATTATGGTGCTTTCAGATGCCTGTCGGGAATATCAGAATTATCAGTGAAGTGTGCATGAACAATATAAAAATATGGGTAATATATATCAAGGAAAGGTGGTATTTTGTGTGGTTCCCAAGTTACTTAGGTGTGATGTTTATGGGCTGAGAGTATGGAGACCTTGTCAGCAACTGATAGTAAAAGTATGTTGTTCTTGTTTTTATTAGGGTAAATCATCCTGTATATAAAATATCAAACTTTATTTTTAGACCATAAAAAATAGAATATTTGTCTTATAGTCTACTTAGTTACTTCTGTCTGCACTGCACACATAATTGTATGTATCAGATTGTACATGACATACTCTTCTTGCTTGTGCATAATTACACTTTGGTTTTGGTTTACACTTCATTCTTCCATATGTAAATTTCCATTACTGATGTGGTTTACAATAAATACAGCAAATATGGTTGAAATAGTTGAAAGAAGCTCACAAAGGATTGTAGAGACTAGTGCTGATGGTCACTATAACATTTTATGTCACCAAGGTGGATTAAATTAGAATTATAAACATACTGTAAGTTTTTGTCTGCTCTCCTTTCCAGCAAATGCAGCAGCAGAACCCTCAGAAAGTGGAGGCCAGCAAGGTTCCTGAGTACATTAAAAAAGCAGCTAAGAAGGCTGCAGAGTTCAACAGTAACTTCAACAGGGAGCGCATGGAGGAGAGGAGAGCTTACTTTGACCTCCAGACACATGTAAGTCCAACAGGAGATACTGGACTATGCAGTGAAGTCTGAAATTATGCAGCTTTTCTGCCAGGTGCTCTGTGCATCATCAGCTATGTTCACAAGCACAGAGAATTCTGTTCTTTACTCAGTCCCCTAAGTGACCTGGTTTTGGATTGATGTATTGAAATTCAGGGTAAGCTTATGCTTATAATATTGAGAAACAGTCAAGATGCCTGCCTTACTGGTTTTGGCCCTGATGAGTTGTCCATCGGTGATATAGCTTTGTGACTGGCTGTTTAGCCTAAGCAAATAAGGATGCAAGAAGTGAAACGGAAATGAGCAAAGCAAACACACAACATTGTCAAGATGGCACGAAGAGAAGGCTCTGATCTTT
The DNA here is from genome assembly GCA_900302535.1 of Neoniphon sammara. Classification (NCBI taxonomy): domain Eukaryota; kingdom Metazoa; phylum Chordata; class Actinopteri; order Holocentriformes; family Holocentridae; genus Neoniphon; species Neoniphon sammara. The sequence goes on from OMKZ01042258.1 coordinate 7,733, forward strand.
TTTCAGCTTCATTTCAACTGCAGATTTTTATTATTCCAACTTTTATTTACAATGAAATGCTTATTTGAATTATGAATTAAGACTGTTGCCAAATTCTGGTACAAGGAGTATGTTCCTCTTAATCTTTGTGGTGGGTTCAAGGACAATTTTTAGCAGGCGCCATGAGGCAATGCAAAGTGATCTGACCTTCAGCCTCTTTGAAGTCGGCTTGGTGTGACCCTACTAGCTTTATTTCTTTCATTTGTGGTTGTCATTGTCTGCATGAACACAGACATGCACAGCTTTATTTGTATATTTTGACATTAACAAAAAACAGCTGAGTATTGATATTATCATTCTTTCCTCATGTGTACCTCATTGACATATTTTTCTCTTTTTGCTGGGCCTCCATGTTACAGAATTAAAAACATTGATGTAATTTTTACCTTTTATGTTAAGCAGACTTGAGATTCAGTGTGTTTGTTTTGTTGTCGTAGATCATCCAGGTGCCCCAGGGCAGGTTCAAGGTGCTGGCACCAGAGCTGACCAGGACAGGGCCCTACCCAGTGGCCCTCATACCAGGACAGTTCCAGGACTACTACAAGAGGTGCAGTATCTCTAAAAATATATATTTACATTACACTTTTCAATTTAAGAAAAAAACAAATACCACACTTTGCTGATTGTGTTACATGTAAATATCATAAAATGCTTTCTCAAATGACTTCTAATACACCTTGCTGACATCTAATGCCACCTCTTTCATAATTTTTTCTGTATTTTTAAAGATTTTTTTGGCATTTTTATTTCTTAGATAGTCATAGTAGAGGGAGACTGAAAGACAAGACAGAGAAGGGGGTGACATGCAGCAGAGGATTCAGGGCTAAATTCTTGTCATTTTTCTTTTTTCTCCATGGCTTTAGAAAGAATTCAAGGTCAGCAAACATAATGATATTGTGCTAGTTTAAATATGGAGTGGAAGGAAAGATGAACTGAAGATAGATGTAGCCAAAAATACTGTTGCCTCCAGTTTTCTCTCTCATTTTGTAGGCAGTTTTTCAACAAGCTGTGTTACTTTTCCCTGAGTGTTAAACTGTGACATGTAACTGTGTGTCTGGGATATTCCTAACAACAGGTACTCTCCCAATGAGCTCCGTTACCTGCCGTTGAACACAGCTCTGTTTGAGCCTCCTCTGGATCCAGAGCTCCCCGCACTGGACTCCGAACCTGACTCGGACGATGCTGAGGATGGCAAGGATGAGAAAAAGAACAAGAACTCATCTGTAAGACAGTAGGATGTACATAACATAAGTAGCGGGTAATATATCAATATTATATCTCACTAGTGCAGTGCCCATTCAAAATGTCAGAAAGGGCTGATCGCTTGGCCTGCGGTATTGCTATTTGCAGTGTTCTGGAAACTACAGTGTGTGCTTATCAGTCTAGTTTGTTAATGCTGGAGTTTGTTGCTCTGCCTGGATAACGTTAGTCTGTGGGTGATGCCGCATAAGTTCACATGTACTTCATGTTCGTCTCACAAAGGTAAAACATAAAATCCTTGGAACTGCTGCCTTTTTTGACAGTGGCCTAATAATAAGTTTCTCCTCAGCCCTCCATACACAAAAACACTGGAGGAGTGGGTTTGTTTTGTTTGTGTTTGGCTCAGACAGGCAGAGAGAGATTCCTCCATTTATAGTTAGATAGTTAGATTAGATATCATAATATGAAACTATTGCCTGGGATTTTGGATATTGCTGTAAAGGGAAGCAATTTTCTGTACTTATTAGACTGTTCCAACTGTTCTGTTACCTGCCACTATGTGCTTAGTCATCATATCCACATTACTAATGATTCTTTATCAAAAAGGTTTTGTGTGTAAATATCTTATGAAAGCACTATGAGTCATCCCTACAGTATCACCACAATATTGATATTGAGATGTTCAGTCAAAGAAATGGTGATATTTGATTTTGTCTATATCACCCAGTCCTGTGGTCATTGGTTAAGTCTCTCATCATAGATTTATCCTGCACTGGCACTTTAGAGTTTGTCATGGTAGAAGTCCACCCTGCAGTTATTGCACTGTGGTGTCAAATTGAAAATGAAACTTTTCATTAGCTAAATGAATTACTGTAACTCATTGCAAGAAATACAATAAGCATCCTGCCTCTGGCAGCATTCACATGGGGCATGTTGCACCTGTCACATTCCAAGACAAGTATGTGTTGAAACCACCACCAGGTTGTGTTGAGTTGTTGTTGTTGTTGATTGAGTCTCAAAACCTTTGAAGCCATCTGTGCAGATTTATTGGCTGATGTCTGCACCGCAGTATCCTTTCGTGCTGTGCCCTGTCAGATGATGTCATCCATCAACATATAGGTCTCAATAAAATACATGGGATAATTGTGTTATCTTTGCTCATGTGAATACAGCTTTAGGCTTTATTTTTAGCATTTTAGTAATGGCTTATGCCACACCTCTGACCTCTGAATCTAGTGCAATCACTAGCCACTAAAAAGTGGACTAGAAAATTATTTTATGACATAAAAAAAGTTTGTTTGTGGTATGAGCACTGGGACCAGACTTGCTGCCATTCATAAACTAACGACATAAAACTGACAGTATAAGAAATGTGTCTTGGACATCCATCACCTTAAGCAACAAGTACACGCACAAGTGCTTCTCTCATGACAGTCATTTATTTCAGCAAAACATTGCTCAACTTTATAAATCTGAAGTGCACCTAAGTGTACATCTCAAGCCCACTCCATGTTTCTTTCACTCTTTGTCTCTCCCTATCTGTTCATCTGCAGGACAGCTCTTCAGGCAACACATCAGATGTGGAGAGCCAGGAGGGAGGAGGAGGGCAGGGCCACAAGTCCAAGGCTAAGGACAGGACAGCCACGCCAGGCAAAGATGGCACACAGCGCCACCTTGCCTCCCACAAAGCATCCGCCACCCCAGGGTACAAGGTAGAGGACAAAACCACCTGAACTCTCCTCCAACAACAGCAGCAGCACTTTTCTACCCCCTCCTCCTCTTTCTACTACTACCACTCCCTTACTCCATCCATCCCTCAAACCCTCCCTAGCTTTCTTCACTTTTTTCTCCGGCTTCTACAGTTCGACAGCACTTTCAGCTGGGACAGCCTGGTCCACACACACATGCACACACATACACACACACAAACACGCAGACACATCGGGGGTCCTGTCAGCAGTCAGTGTTTTCAAGGTTGCAACATGGCTTTTTTCCCTTCATATCAGACTGTGAGCAATAAGAACATTTTAAAGGAAAACTACACTTTTTTCTTTTTCACTGCACTTTTTTCAGTTTTCCCTGAAGACAGTTTTGAAGTTTCAAATTTTTCACTTTCCTTTTGAATGTCTGCAATATACCTCTTGTCTGCCTGCACTTGTCAACAGATATTTCTAAGACAAGTAAGCAGATATTTTGGCTGCTAGTTTCCTTGTTTTTTTCCGTTTCTGAAAAAGAAAAGTTTTTGTTATTATAATATAGAAATTATAAGCTACATACATTTTGCGGTAGCTTTAAAACAATAGTTGTTAACACTAGAGAATTTGAGCATTTATATCTGAAGTGTGGAATGCACTTAACTAATGTTTTGAGTGTATGTTGGTATAACGATAATATACTCTGTTTTTACACCAGTATTGTACTGTTAATCTGTTTTTAATTATCAGACAGTAGATATGGGCCTTACTGGCTCATATAATGTTATCTTGGAGAGATGAGGACACTGTGACCCTGTTCACACTGCAGCTGAGCTGAGCTAAGATAGAAATAGTCTGTATTCTGTCTAACCCACATACATTTTTAAATCACCCTTTCTTGGCACAGCTATAGCAATTATTTTGTTAACTTCATGGATTACAGGCAACTTTTTGAGGCGGTGTGAAGGGAAATTTTGCCAAGTTTTTGGCAAACTATATTTTTTCAGCTTACCTCTTCCTGACGACCCACTGTGCTATTCCCATTGATTTTCTTTTTTCAGTCTTAACCGTTGTGAAGAAAGTAATTTTAATTTTCAGTGTCTTAAAATGGTACACTGGTGTTTTCACATTAATGTGCATATAATGGACCCAGGTAAGTCCAGTTCAGTTCAGCTCAGCTCTGTGGTGTGAGCAGGGTCCTCTTCCAGTGTCTGTTTAAAAGGTTTGGCACTTCAATTTGTTTTTGTGTGACTGACTTACTGTCTATTCTCTGCAGAGGAGGATGTAGATGTGGGGATATAGCCTACCTTGTAGTTAAAGACACCGACACCTGTCTGATGAACTTCATTCATCAGATGGTTTTGTCTAATTAACATAATAGCTCTGGACCTACCCAGCAGCAGCCATGGGAACAAGGTTTACATGGCATGTTGGGAGCCAAAATTCACCAGAGTTGATCAGATCAATAACATTTCCATAGTACTTTTAGGAATGAATACAAAAGGACCTATAGATGCAATGATCTGCGAACATTTCTATATTTTGAAAAATATATTTCGTAGTTTTAAGAGGTCATGACCATTATTTGGGGATTTTGCATCCCTACTGAATTCACAAGCTGCCAAAGTTAAGTGTCCATAGAGTTGAAACGTCTCTCCCTTTTTTCATTGGTACATTTCCCATTCATTTTCTCCATCCAGTCATTTCAGGAAATTCCAGTATAGATTTTTAAGTTTCATTGATTTGTAATGATTTCAAAGATGCCATTTCTCTTCATTTGCCTTTTAAAAGACATCATGTCTGACAGCAAAACTATTGAGGACTAGGATCACACACTGATACAGATTTCTAGCCAAATAACATTATTGTGATGTGGTCTGGCTACCAGTTATGTGCAGCTGTGTGCAACTTTGCAGTCGATAATGTAATGGTGACCTATCTGATTTGAGGGAACTCGCTCAAACATATGGTTAATCTCATATTTCACAAGTAACTCAGGAATAAAACGCCATTTCTTCAGATTTCATCAGATGATGGGTAGTGTCTGATGGCCTTTGCAGAAACACATATAGAAGTTGAACAGTCTGATAGCTTTTGGTAAGTCTACCTTGCATAATTAAAATATTGTGCTTAATTATAATAATTTGACTCAGTAATAACTTAATAATCATATTCCCTAAGTGAAAAATGAATGGGAAATTTACTTCTGTCACCCAACGCTTCAGCTCTACAGCCTGTCTGTAGCATATCTGTAAGAGGATTATGGGGCCTAAAGCATTGAATTTATTTATTACTAATGTGCAATTGCATAATATGACATTAATTACTTTAACACCAATTTAACCACCAATATTATATTGCCTGTCAATATTTTAGTATATGGGTGATAAACATTACTACCCTTGTCATCTCTGTTAGTGTAGCTTAGAGTGTGTGGTGCAGTTTAGTGTTATGTTGTTGGAGAACTGAGTGTTTGTATCTTCTGTGTCAGACATATTGGATTTGAGGGCCGTTGTTACCATGTGATGTCACAAGGTTTCAGTAGATGTGCATGGCCTATATGGGTGTTGGCAGGCACATGCAACAGGTTAGCAGTGCTACCTCTTTGATGCTACCAGCTGTTCCTAAGCTATAATTTCTGTACACTGTAGTAATCTCTTGACAGTGGAGACAACCAATTGTTAGTTGATGTAACTAATGGCATGTCAAGAAAAGTATAAATTAGATGTTTAGACCTTGTCCAGTTATCTAAAGTGTGTGGTTTGGATGGGACCTGTTAGCTTTGGGTTCGTGTGTGCCCAGTTAATGTAAGAGTCCCGTACCTCGTTGTGTGTATCTATGAGCTGCTTTCACGTTTGTCACCAGCTGAATTATGTAATGCTCGATGAAAAATGGTGGCATAAAGAGTTGTCAGATTATGTGGAAGCAAACTAGATAGGAAGTGTGTAATCTGAGAAGTTTCCCTTTTAAGTATGTGAAATGTCTCTTGCATTGACAAAATGGAGTCAATTTAGAATAGAAATTTTGACCAGATACAGCCCTATGAATTGCTCGTTTTGGCTTCTACTGTGTGGACTGGCAGAGGTTTCTTCTGAGGAGACAGGTCGATTGTGCAAGCATCAAACAGTCCGATTGAATTTGACAGTTTGTGTTCTGGATGCTGCTAGTAAGTGTTTTCATGCGGCCACATGCTAAAGCAACTCTTTCCTATTGTGAAGGGTCGGTAACAATGTAGATACATCATTGTTAGCAGGGGCGATCCACTCTCTCATTAATTCAGGAAAGCAGCCAAGCCAGAGCTATGAATTGCTTAATTCAGTGGAATGGTTGGTGCAATATGGATGTATGCATAGTAACTAATGATGAAAATAAATACGAGTAATTCAGGGGACTGCATCCCTGCCCTTCCCTGTAGTTATTTCTCTCTTCTGCTGCTGTCTTTGTCTTAGTTTAGCCCTCTGCTTTGTTTCTAGTTGTGGATTTTCTGAACCTTGTGTTTTTATTAACCCATACTTATGTACCTGTGGCCCCCTTGTCTAATCTCCTCACTCCCTGCCATGCAACATTATATTGAATTTCAGGATGTCACAGCTTGTCACTGAGGCTTTCAAAGTAACTGGACAGGATGTAGGCTGAATAAAACACTTGAATATTACTTGGCTTATAAATAACATAAAATAAATGGTGAATTTTGTGAGATGAGTATACATCAGCTGGAAAAATCAGTTTTTGAGATGACAAAATTCTTTACTCTGACATCCTTCTTTTCTGTCTTCCTACACAAGCTTATCAAATCATATTTCATATTCTTGAAAAGAGTACCAATGGTTTTCATTGGCTCCTTCAGTGTTTCAGTCACAATGTTGTAATTTTATTTTGACTGTACAGTATGGCTCTGGAGTACAAAGACTAGAAACTCTAGCTTCATTTTCTGTTTTATAGCAATCAAAGTAATAACCACCTATTTATGTCAGAGACATAAAAATGTACAGAGAGATATGTAGACAGATTTTAAAGTGTTTAAAGTGTTAAGTACATTGTCCACTGTTGACATGTGTGACTTCCTGATTTGAATCTCCCCAAGCCTCCCTGTCTTTCTGATCAGGATTGGTTCTTTACTTTCTGACCCTTGTTAGTCTTGATGGTATTCCGTAGGAAGCAACCCTTGAGATGTCCGCATTTGGATACCACAAGTTTAAGAGTTGAAATAAAAGTTTCAAACTCATAGATTGGACAGAGAAGTGGTGATTGTGTCCAACAGTACATTGTTAATGATTTTGTTTCATTTCCAGTCTTCATTTGTCTTTTAATGTCAATCAGCACTGATCATTTTGATATGAGAAATAAGCACCATCCATAGCATCATCAGCATTCTTGCTATTCAAACAGCAAAAACAAGTCTGCCTCAGACCACTAATGCCACAGTCGTTAACTGATGGCAAGAATGTCTGCTATGCTAAACATGTCTTTGCTATAGTTGTCAACTGAACCAACCTTAAATGCCCCTGGTATGTTACGCTGCTCTGGTTTTCTTCCTGGAACAGAACTGACTCATCAGTTTTGTAAACATACAGATCAGGTTTACCACTCACTATAAAGTGTGGGACTGGCTTCAGTAACATTAAAGTCAGGCAAGTCTGATAATGTTGACTTCAGCTGACTTCAGTCAGACCAAATTGATGTTCCGTGTGCACCAAAGTCCCTTATGTTATTTTTCCCTATTTAGCAGATGCTAAAGGTATTGCTACTGCACACAGTACTACTACAGGGAAAAAATACATTTTAAAAATAGTTTCAAATATTGAACTAGTCAAGGCTTGCTCGATTTATCATACTGTATAATTGTATAGCCACAAATATGGACACATCCTTTGTTAGACTACTTTTTCATTGGTTTTATTTTTATTTTTTATTTATTTATTTTTTGTTTCAAGCATTAAAATATATTTAACTAATATATTGCCCATGACTACAGATTACCCTTTTCTGATTGGTTTTTATAGCATTATTCTGCCCTTGCAGCCTAAGGTCATTCCCAATGCTATATGTGGCATTTGCCAGAAGGGTAAAGAAGCCAACAAGAAAGGCAAGCCAGAGGCTCTCATTCACTGCTCCCAATGTGACAACAGCGGTAAGTTCAAACAGTGATTTCAAAGGATGGTTCTCTATTTTTTACATGATATTTAGATGGCTCTTTGATTAAGTTATAGTCGAAGAACTAATTAAATATTGGAATTAATTGTTTGGTTCTCTGGTACTTGCTGCATAAACAGCAAAATTTAACCACCTCTTATGCTAAGCGGAGCAGCAAATTAGAATCAAGTTATCCTCATTTAGCATAAAATTAAGAAATTTTAAACACTTGTACCTCTGACTCCAGCTCATTTAACATCAGTGGTGCTTAGAATTTGCTGATGATTTAAGTGGTCAATACCAGACAGTTTTTACCTGATCCTTACATTATTATTGCTTTAATGAGTCATCTCAATATCAGCCAAAAAAAAGAAGTGTCCTCTATACCATGGGACAATCAAGTTCAAGTGAAACAATTGAGCCCTTCAAATGATGAAAAATATAAGTGTGTTATATATTTATTTAAGCAGGGGAAGTGTTCACATTGCCTCATTTCAGGCAGTAAAGGTTTCATGTAATTTCAGATGACGTACAGAATTTAAACTTAAAATGAAATGGATTGAAACTATGATGGTTCAAAAGATTGCCAGTGTAGTTATCTGAAGTCTGTCTTAAACATACCAAGGCATTGTGAATTTTAGTATTTAATTCTTATCCACCAGGCAGCTGTGGCAGCGTGGTTAAGCATTGACTATTGATGTATTAAAAGTTAGTTATCCTGAATCAGTGGGTACCAGTAGCTGCTGGCTACTGTTAGGTTGCAGTTAGCTGTAACTTTGCTTTCAAGAATATTCTGAGTGCTTCCAAGCCATCTTAACAAAGCAGAAATTCATGTAGAGTTCCTTTTTCCCGCAATCCGACAAGAACCTACTGAAGGAAACATAAGCCTAAAATTGTAAATGTCAAGGTAGCTTTAAAATGTTAACTGTATTCAAGGAGCTGTTGAGAAGTGTCAGTGGATAGTGTCCACTTTAGAATGAGAGGGTTGTATCTTCACATGGTTGTGGCTGATTGGGCCTGTGCACATAATGTCTGCATCTGTTTGTGTGTTTGTGTTTTCCTGTCTGGTCTGTTTGTCTGTGTGTCTGTTTGCGTTTTGTATTAATTTGTCTGTTTGTGGCTACGTGCGTGTGGCTGCATGTCTTGGCCTGTCTGCATGCACGTTTGCATCTGCCGATGTGCTTCTGTGTGTGTTTTTCTGTGTGTGTGTGCCTGTGTGTATGCGCGCGCCTCTGTCCATTAACCCGTGCAGGCCACCCATCTTGCTTGGACATGAGCATGGAGCTGGTGTCTGTGATCCAGACGTACCGCTGGCAGTGCATGGAGTGTAAGACCTGTACCGTGTGCCAGCAGCCGCACCATGAGGACGAGATGATGTTCTGTGACAAATGCGACAGAGGATACCACACGTTCTGCGTTGGCATGGATTCCATACCCATGGGTGAGTGGACACAGCTCAAGTCACTCGGTGTCTGCAGGTCTTTAAAAAGCCTTAAAATGTCTTAAATTCAATTTTATTCATATCAGGCCCTAAAAGCCATTAAATAGTCTTACATTGGTATCTATGAGATTTTCATTTCAATATAAACCTTTTATCTAATTTAATTTATCCATCTATTTCTTTTTGCCAAAAGGAGTCAAGTTTTACTGCATCAGTCAACATTTCTGATGTTATAAAATTCTAAGTCTGCTGAACCTTTGTACTTTATACCTGCTACACTTAACCTGTTGGGAAAATGCCTTTTGTATATGAACTGAGCTCACTTAACAGTTACCTGACATACTTACTCGTAGAGAGAAATCCAAATTCTGTCCCAAAGTTTGCATAAAAAAAGTCTTGGTTAGATTTATTAAAATCTTGCTGTTAAACCTAAAGGAAACAATGACAGTTACAGTAACAGTTTATAGAATCATCAAATTTATAACCGACCATATCACTACCTAAAGTTTACCTCTGTATTAGACCAAATATATGGTATTTACCTTCATACTCACCAGCAATGGTTATTTGAATAGGAAAAAGATCATTTGTTGACAAATCAGCATTAAATGTTGTTAGATTTTGTCTTAAAAAGGTCTTTAAAAGCATTAAATTTAACTCTGATACCCGTAGACACTCTGGTCACTCTTTTGCATTCAGTTTGTTTGCCTCTGTCTTTCTTACTTGGTTCCGCATTTCTTTTGCTTTCTCTGCTTTCTGTAATTATTCACACTGTGTATCTGTTTCTCCTCAGGTCTCTGGGTGTGTGAGTTGTGTGAGAAAGACGTCGCCACTCCCAAGAAGAAGGGAGGAGCCAAAACACCCAAGAAGCCCAAGTCAGCTCAGAAATGACCAACAGCATCATTAGCCTGGTTCCCTCTAGGGGTCAGCACACGCCATAAGACCACAGCCAGATCTTAGCCTCCATTCTCTCAGTTTGCAGATAAATGCAGACTCAAACTACAACATGAGGGTGGAAATTTAATCTCATTTTTTTTCAGCATAACTACCTTAAAAACTTGAAGATAACCACTAACTGTTAATGTAACACTCCTAATATCATATCTGAGTAAGAAACTCTTAACTACCAAATAGCAATCAGATTCAATAGTGAACTGTTGTGGAGTGACTTTGGCCATTGGACAAGTAAATTTGAAATATGAAATATGAATATGGTACATCTCTACTGTAATTAGTTTAAAAAAATCTTGTAATGTTTTGATGCTACTGAGCCAAACCAGGCTTGTTTATTTGATATTAGACATTTACATTCCACCAAAGAAGCATTTCTGTGATTCTCAATATGTTTTGTTACCAGCACAAATAAACTATTAGCTGGGTGTTTTTTTTTTTTTTTTTTTTTTTAACACGATAAACTCATGGTGCTTTTGATCCTGTGTTAGAAATACTGAGTTGACTTGGGCTCCTGGTCATGTTTGTGAAATATGACCAGTATCCTGGCTTTCTTGACAAACAAACTGCGCTCACTCATTATTTATGTCACTCAGTTTCTTCATGAACATTACATTTGTGGGGATTTTTCTTTTTTTCTTTTTTTTTTTCTTTTTTTTATGGCTTAAACATTTTATAATTTGTCAGCTGGCTACATTTTGCGTTTTTATTTAATTTGTATTTAATTAGGCAGGTCAGTAAAGAACAATCTTATTTAAACAAAATTTTGTTTGAAATAAACAAAGGTGCTTGTGATCCTGTGTTATATGTTTGACCCTGGTTTTGGCCCTGGTAAGCCCCAGGTGACTAGTGACAAACCAGGACTCTGGTTTAGACAACCGTCCTAGCTGCAGCAGTTTATCAATTTTCTTGTCAGTTTTGACTACTATAAGGATAAAGTGTCTAACTTTGTGCATGTTTTCTTCTTGCTGAATGAATTGTCAACCATCCAGTATTGTTTTTATATTGAAAATGTATCCACTCACTGTAAGGCGCTTTGAATTAAAGCGTTCACCAGCTCTGATCCATCAACTGATATTTCTGCAGTCAGTTTGATACAAGTTTTGGCATTTTTTGAAGTTTGAAGTTATTGCATCATCCTGCAGTGAACGGGCTGAACATTTACTGTGTATATGAAATACTAATAATGTCAGAGTCACTGAATTCCCTTTTTTCAATAAAAGCCTTTTTTAAATGACTTTTATTTCAGATCCATCACTGTGCACTGTGTTTAAGGGGAATTCCACTCAGTTTAGTAATCCTCCAATAGTGAGGATTGCTGTTCATCACAGGTTTGAGTCTGTTTGCTGCTCTTTGGCTTTTAGATAGATTTTGACTGAACTCGCCTTGACCATAAGAATAAGATATTAATTCATTACCTGTCATTGAAATTAAACATGTTCATTACTTCAGGTATGCTACAATGCCAGTTTTTCAAAACTTGTATGACAGGATTTCAGTAATCAGATTGGATTTCTGAAAATTGTTTTTTCCAAAATTCTTAAATGAGTTACCTGTCAATCAGATTGGATTTGGATTAGGTGATGATTTAATGTGGGCAAGTATACATGTTGATTATTGATTAAAAGCAGTTCTTAAGCATGTGTTGTACAGTGTGCACATAGAAAATACACTTGCTCTTCAGGAGGTATGCTGGTGAGTTAAATCCAGGTAAAAGCCATTATCCCTTACCAATTTACAGTATGAAATCTATATCAGTCACAAAGGAGGTGTACATAAAGAAAGACTAGTCAAAGAAGGATTATTTAAGTTGTGAGATAACTGAAACAAAGGTTAGCAAACTGTCTTTTTTTCCTTAACAACAGATAACATTATTCGGCCAACAAATGGCAAAACATTTGTTGTAATTCCGATTCTTATTAAAAGTTATGACAGACTGGGCCCTGGTGGTCATGGAAGTATAGCTGGCGGTTCGCAGGCCCGGCCCTGGGAAGTACTGCTCTACACTGTGGAGCCTGTAGAGGGCGCTCGCTTGCACAAGCAATTTGATAACGCGGATGATATGAAACCAGAAGAAGAACACGCTTCCACATTACAGTGATACAGCGACTTTACCTGACCAATTATTGAGGACACTTCAAAGTTTATTTGATAGTAGAAACGATGTTTTCAACACCAGCATTCGCAGATAACGGGAGGATGAAAGATTATCATTATACTGGACCAGTAGAACATCGGTTTTCGCCATACGCTTTCAATGGAGGGTAAGGATGACTTCCTGCCGCCGGTTAGCTATCTTAGCTAACGTTAGCTTATGTTAACGTTACTGGTGTACTGTGTTAGCTAGCTAGCTAATAGCTAAATTACTGAAAGTAACAGTTATGTGCGAACGGAGCTGTAAGTTTCTCTGTTCTGTGCATAATAAACTATCGTTTGTACTTGAAATACTAATTCAACTACTTACGCCCCAGCGTTCAAAAAGCCTAACGTTTAATACAGGTGCTCTTCTGTTTCGGTTTCAGATCTTGCATATTGAATTAGCCAACGAGGTAGTTAGTAACTTAGCAAGTGAGATGAGTAGCAACACATTTTCTGTAACGTTGTTGTATAAAATAAATAAGCTAGTCTGCTTTGTTTTTCAGGACTGTGCTTGCTGTTGCCGGGGAAGACTTCGCCATTGTAGCCTCAGACACCCGTCTTAGTGAAGGCTATTCAATTCACAGCCGTGACTCACCAAAATGCTACAAGCTGTAAGTGTGCACCATCATCCCCCGTTCACAGATTAAAGGTGCTCAGATATGACGGAGGTTTCCATACAAAAGAAAAACTAATCTTTAGTATTTTTTCTCGTGATAATGTTTAGTGTAATATTTGACATAACAGCGCTTATAAGTGAGTGCAAGCACTGTCTTCTCGTCATGTTTCATAGGAATCTTTTTCCCCCATAAGCAATACAGCCTTATGTGTTCTTTCTGTCCCTTTAGTTTATTTGGTTAACCATGGATGGTGGGGAGGGAGGAGGGAGGTCCTCCTACTGATTGCTTTCTCATGGGATATAATGTATGGGATTTATATGCCAACTGTTTGTCCTGAACATTAGACAGCATATTGGTGAGTTGATTGCTCAGTTTGTATCTACTTGCTCAGCATGGGAAATAAGTGCTGAATAACTTACAGTGATGTAAGTTATTGGCTGTAATGCTCCTCTTCTGAGGGACAAATGACAGCATTAGACAATAAAGCTGACTTTGACTTTGACTTTGAAATGATATCTGAGAAGAAAAAACACTTGTCAGCACCACAAGCCTGAAGACACAATTCCTGATGTTCATGCCTGATTGAAGGTTATGCTACTCTGACCATCACTGATGGTGTGCTTTCCCCTTATATCTACAGGACAGACACCACCGTCATTGGTTGCAGTGGTTTCCATGGCGACTGCCTGACTCTGACTAAAATCATTGATGCCAGACTAAAGGTGGGCTTTTCTGTCAACCTTTTGCTTTCACTCTCTTTAAGCCTGATGCTCAGACTTAACTACGTGTGTCAAGACCGCTGCATTTTGCCTCTGCATGCACTCATAGTGTCTGTCCATTGTAGCTTTATCCAAGACTGAGATTAGTCATGAAGCTCATGTTCACATTTGTATAATAACAGTTTGTAACGATGACTGTTTTTTCCCTCTGGCTTGAATAACGATGCGTCGATCTAACAAATTTTCTGATGGAATATTAATGAGAAAATTCTGCACATCTAGCGCCTTAAAGGGTTATTTATATTTTAACAATTTCTCCCCCACTGTGTTCTCCCCTTTTTACAAGCAACCTCATCTTCACTGTTAATGATGTATTAACAGGAAAGTGCCACTCATAATTTTCGTAGTTATTGCTGTTAACTTTGACTAAAACCCTCCTTTGCCTCAGTTAGTCAGTGTCATAGATCATCTGGGTGTGTTTTTTTGTTTTAACTAACCAACAGAGAGTGGGCTAATTTTCCTGCCTGTGTGTCTCAGATGTACAAACACTCCAACAACAAGACAATGACCAGTGGAGCCATAGCAGCCATGTTGTCCACCATCTTGTATGGCAGGAGGTTCTTTCCCTACTATGTCTACAACATCATTGGAGGACTCGATGAGGAGGGTGGGTACAGTCCCAGTGTGCTGCCAGTCTTTGTCTTTCTTAGTTGAATTGTTCACATAATTATGCTTGTATTATTGTTGTTGTCTCTAAGCTGGGGCATGGTGTAGAGCTTTGACTGTTGTTACTGTAACATGCATTCATTTTTATTTGTAAAATTATTTTTACTTCTGTAATGTAGGCAGGGGAGCAGTGTATAGCTTTGACCCAGTTGGCTCCTACCAGAGAGACACCTACAAGGCTGGAGGATCAGCCAGTGCCATGCTACAACCACTGCTAGACAACCAGGTAAACACATGCCCACGTACGCACCATATTTTCTTACAGTGGAAAAATAGTGTATGTACACTTACTCTCTAACTACGCTCTAACAATGATGTACATTCAGACTGGGTGCTAAAAATATTACATCATGTTTGTGTCATCAAATTTTTTTTTTTTGGTTTACTGCTGGCACCTCTGATGCCCTTGTCTTCTTTCACCTCTTATGTTGGTATTTATCTCTGTGTGTCGATTCTGTCCCCAGATTGGTTTTAAGAACATGGAAGGTGTGCAACACGTTCCTCTAACTCAGGACAAGGCGACCCAGCTGGTAAAAGATGTCTTCATCTCGGCTGCAGAAAGAGATGTCTACACCGGAGACGCTCTCCGGATCTGTATCATCACCAAGGAGGGCATCGACGAGGAGACTATCTCACTGAGGAAGGACTGAGGAGGGAAACACTAATTCCCTCTTTCACTACTTTCTTCCTCCATCTCTTCTTCCCATTTTCTCATTTCCTCCTGTTGGTTTTGCCTCTATGCACCAAGTCTCTTAGAATAGGAGTGTTGATCTGAGACTAGTTAAGTAAAGATTTCAATGGGGGTGTGATTTTTTTCTTATTGCAACTTATATTCATTTCAGAGGAATACTGTGGTTTTTCTGCTGTCCTCAATTATTTTCTGCTTTTTGGCGGTGTTGTCTGTCATAACCTGGCTCAACCTGACACCATCGTAAGGATAACAATGATTTATTTTATAAGATAAATGAAAATGTAATAAATAAAAAATACAAAGAGTGGGATGTGTACGTCAGTATGGTCAGTGTAAATGTTGCATGAATGCTGAGAATGTGGGGTGTGAGTGTTGTAGGGTGCAGAAACCAAAACCAAAGGAGAAACAAAACGAAGTTACAGCTATCACGCCATCAGGGTGGGTGCCTGTCAGGAGAGGAGAGGGAGAAAGAATGAGCAGCCAGCCCCAGGTGCCACCAAAAGGCAATTATTAGTAGTCCATCCCACCACTCGCCAGACACTGCTGTTGACCTTCGCAACCTTCAAGGCTTGACACAACCAGATTCATGAGACGCTGGAACGTCGCAGGCGCACTTCGAAGTCCGAAACCCATTACAGCATACTCATACAAACCAAAGGGCGTTACAAACGCAGAAATTTCCCTGGCACGCGGTGACAAGGGAACTTGCCATTACCCCTTCAATAGGTCAAATTTACGAATTTACTCACGAATTTGGCCGCACCGACCTAGATGCAGTCCTCCATTCGCGGCAGCGGATAGGAATCTGGTTTTGTGACTTTGACCTTTCTGTAATCCGTACAAAATCTTGGAGACTTGTCAGATTTATCTACAAGCAAACAGGGTGATGCCCAACTGGACGATGACGGGACTGCAATATTATTGTCTAGCATGTACTTAATCTGAGCTTCCATTAATTTAGATTTGTGTGGCGCACACCTATAGTAACGCTGTTTAATTGGTGCACTGTCTCCGACATCAATGTCATGCTCTATGAGGTGCGTGCGCGAGGGTGTATCGCCAAACAAAGCTGGATAGCTCCGGATTAATCTCACCAGTTCAGTGCGCTGGGACTCAGGAAGATGAACAAACAAACTCCAAATTGCGCAACGTTTCTGAGTTCTTTAGCCTACCGCAAACCAAAGGATCATCAGGAGCTCTGACATCGGTCTCCTGGTCCATCACATGAGCCACCGTACCTGAAGACACAGAACCAACAGTGAGTGCAGGGCTGACATTTGAATTTTGAGGGTTGGAATCATCAATAGCAGGCGCAGCACGAGAATAATAAGGCTTTAACAAATTCACATGGCATAGGCGGGAGGATTTCCTCCGCTCCAAAACAAAACCAATAAATTACAACACCAAACAAATCATTAAGCACCAGAAACATACAGGCTTTACCCAGGACAATGATGAGTGCTTTAACCTTTTCCTGTCCAGTGTTGATTCTGTCAGCTCTGTTTCCCTGGAAGTATTTATATTTGTGTATTTATGTACAATATAAAGCTTGTCCCTATACTGAGACCTTGGCTAAGGAAGCGATAGACTGCTCAACTTCAGCGAGTATGAGCCACTATCAAGGAGAATTTATGTATGTAAACATGTTTAATGATAACCACACATCTTTCTCATACTCATTCACACTCAATCATTCTATTGTTGTCACTGTCCATGTCCAAATCCTGGGAGAAGTATATATCCACAGCTAATGTCTTCTTGCTGTTGATCACCTTTTCCTCTTTAAAATAAGCCCGTCTTCGGAGTGGGTCGGCTGATCTAGAGTCACTGAAAAAAATAAATTGTCAAGTTTATTCAAATTTTATACTAAGGAAGCAAGAGTTGAAATGTTATAACTTATGCATCTTAATTCTACATGAAGATCTGGAAGACAGGATATCACATTTTGGTCATTTTAGTGAAAGAGCTTAAATATTATTGCTGCTTGGGTTTGTTAACTGAATACTTCTTGCTGTTGTCGGTCTTGATGTCTGTGTGTGTCTCGATGGTTTCCCCTAACGGCTCTGCCAGGGGTGAAGGGCACCTCTCTCTCTCTGGAATGTTCTACAGTGCTTCCTCTAAAATAAATGCATGGGGGAGTGGGCCTTCTAGTGGTCCATTCAACTTGTAATTATGTTGATATTTAGTTTGATAATTTTACTATCAGTAAATCTTTTGTTTAGTCTTGAATGTTGTGTAAGATCTCCAGTGCCAATTTGTTATAGTTTGCTACTGAAGAGTCCAATTTGAACCACAAATGAGCAAGAAATTGAAACAAATGAGCTAGAGATTGAGCAGTCTGTTTAGCTGGAGCAGTTCTGATGTTGAATAGGAAAATGTTATTTTCACAAAGGAGTCAAACAGTAGGAGCACATGTTTCTAAGACGTCATTGTCGTGAGATTCTCTTAAAAGGAAAAAACTGAGTGTGAGGGGGCTACAAATGTGCTTTAATCAATGAATACAATTTTATCTTAAAGTACTGGTTGGTAAAGGTTCTGTGTTGACCTGCCAGTATCAGAGCTATTATTAGTATGCAGTTTCTTTCCAATAATATCCAAGTTTCTGAGTGTGTAGTAAATTTCTTCAGGTGTTGAGCTGGTATTGGAAGTTTCTGGATAAGGTCTATAGATTACATCATGAAAATATGATCATGAAGTCGTTAAATGAGCTGTAGAGTTCAGTTTCAGTTTTGTGGTCAACCCTTGACATTCCTGAATTCTGAAACACCTGAAAAACAGATGAACCAAATCTGATACCAGTTTTGCCAAAACAAAGCTTCCCCATCATGAAAATGATGAAGCTTCAAAATCACATGAAAGGCTCACACCCTTAAATAATTTCACAGCAGCAACTCTGCCATATGCATAAATGTGCCCTGCATGAGATCGCTCCTGAAAACCATTTTCACAAACGAGCTCCACTCTCCATGCTTAAGAGGAAGAAATAAAGACATTACACAATCACGCCATGTTACTTTATTTTATTAACTCAAGTTAAGTAGCAACTGCAACAAGTGTTTTGACACTTAAAAAAAAAAAAATCAAAAAATCTTACAACCAAACAAACAAAAAGACACAGGCAGTGTCCTCAGGCATAGTACTGCAGGTTGGCTTTCTTTTTAGCTTGGACCTCCAGGATTCCCTCCATGTAATCCTCGTGGTTCAGCTCTGTGGCACCGCGACGCAGCGCTATCATGCCGGCCTCCACACACACTGCCTTGCACTGGGCTCCGTTGAAGTCGTCAGTGCAGCGGGCCAGCTCCTCGTAGTTGACATCAGGACTGACGTTCATCTTGCGTGAGTGGATCTGCATGATGCGAGCTCTGGCCTCTTCGTTTGGCATGGGAAATTCAATCTTCCTGTCCAGACGGCCCGAACGGAGCAGAGCCGGGTCCAGGATGTCCACTCTGTTGGTGGCAGCGATCACCTGGAAATAGACAGTGTTGATGTAGTTAATGTAAAGAGGTAGGAAACTGGGACTCTAACTTAATGTTTCTCCACAGCTGGGTCTGAGATATCAGTAGTAGCGGTAGTAATAAATATGACACTAATATTTTTAACTGGAAATATAATTTACACTTCATGTATGCCACAAAGCTGGGTCCAATTTTTATCCGGCAAGCAATGCTACTTAAATTTCAGCACTCTTATTTCACTGTGTTTTACAGTACAACTACAATTTGACCATATTGTAAATATAATACTAGAACCCATGGTGGTTAATAAGATGTTTAGAAAATCAATCCTTAGTTTTAGTGGACCTTTTAATTAGAAAAAACTTTAGAAACGGAAAATTAAGTTAACCCATTTCACCACTTCATTTTAGATTTTGAGTTAATGGAAATGTATTTGGCTCATGTTTTCAATAAAGTCTCTGCATTATTCTTGTTTCATTATGTATTGTCTTAGGTGTCCATATTTCATATTACACTTTAAAACTTTTTTTTGCCCTTTTTATCTTTTCACTATCTATTTTGAGTTGGACACCTGCAAAAGACAAGTTGTTCTGTCTCTGAATGTGATTGTCTGTAAGGCTGAACTGAGCATGAAGAGAAACACAGTCTGCACACTCAGGTTCTTGCTGTTTGGTAGGTTTATTTTTAGCTCCATTTCTCTTAATTACTGTTTTTCTGATCTGAGCGTTTTTGGATGTACGTGTTCTATTTTTTCTTTTCAATTTGAATTGAACACATCCATTTTATTATGTATATCCTAAAGGCTCTTAGGGCTTGGTTCTGCTGTGACTATGTTATTGTATCAGTTTGTACAATCTACTGTTTGGTGGTTTTGTCAGAAATTGTGATGATGTACAGTAATGAAATAGGTGACAGTGACCTTACCTTGACCTGCATGTTGGGCTGAAATCCATCCAGCTGGTTGAGAAGCTCCAACATGGTCCTCTGGACTTCTCTGTCACCTGCCTTCTCGCTGTCAAACCTTTTGGTGCCAATGGCATCCAGCTCGTCTATGAAGATGATAGATGGGGCTTTCTCCTTGGCCAAGGCAAAGGCATCTCTCACCAGCTTGGCTCCATCTCCAATGAACATCTGGACCAGCTGGGGACCTGCCAGCTTCAGGAAGGTGGCCTTGGTTTGAGCAGCACAGGCCCTGGCCAGCAGAGTTTTCCCAGTTCCTGGTGGCCCGTACATCAGGACTCCTTTAGGTGGCTGGATCCCCAGGTTCTCAAACTTCTCTTTGTGGTTCATGGGCAGGACGATGGCCTCCACCAGCTCCTGGATCTGCTTGTCCAGTCCTCCTATGTCACTGTACTGCTCCGTGGGGCGTTCGTCCACCTCCATGGCCTTGACTCTGGAGTCATACTCGGTAGGCAAAGTCTCCAGAATCAGGTAGGAGTCTTTGTTCACCCCCACCAGGTCTGCAGGCTTCAGTTTCTCGGCGTCCACCAGGCCGATCACAGGCAGGAAGTAGGTCTGTCTGGTGGACGTCTTGATGACAGCGCACTTTCCTTTCCTCTGAGAATCCAGGTCAATGTTAGCCCCATCTTCCTCCTGGTCATTGGGATCCACGTCCAGAAGCTCGATGACATTAGACACCAGGTACGGCAGGGTCTTGTTCACTTTGATTTTCTCGGTGTTTTCCTTGATTTTGTCTTTCATGGCCTGAAGTTCGTGGGTCACCCGGAGAACTTCGCTCTTCATGATCTTAATTTCACTGTCCAGGAGTCGAGTTCGCTGAACGATCTCCTCCGTGGACATTTTTAATACTTCTTCTCCGATGCCATCCTCCACTTCGTCCCAAACTGATTTGTCACTCAGCGACGCCATCTTTGTTTAACGATGAGGGGAACAGCTTCTTCTTCTATGCGTTTTATTTTATTGGCGGAACGCAGACCAGCACGAGAGGTGCACACCGCCACCTACTGTACCGGCATGGGCAGAGCTGTGGAGATACATAACATTTATAAACTTAGATAAATTACACGTTTTTGAAAGAAGACCAGATAGTGGCCTTTTAATCTTACGTGTACCTTCATCGAAGCCCGCAGCTACAATTTAAAATTCTAATATGCCTGTCCAGCCTTATTTTATTCCCCTTTATTTCCTACATGTATTGTAATTGTAACCCTTAATAAGCATAATTTACATCTTCCACTAACCTATGTGATGCCATCAAAAATGCAGTTTGGGTGTGATTAAACGACACACCGGAAATGAAGTTACACTCGCCATAACCATCTTGAAACACAGCCATTCAGACAGCAGACCAGATGTTTCATTAGAGATACAGCAAACACTATTTAGAATTCAAATGATATAACATTTGCTGGTATGGATACCAGCACACGTAGGAATGAAATGAAAGAAGTAAATGAAATAGCTGACAAATCTGCAAAGGAAGCCACAAAAATAAATTACATTGACATCATAGTACCCTTTAGTAAAACAGAAATGAAGACCACAGTTAAACATAAGTTGAAAGAAAGGTGGCAAAAGCAATGGGAAGAAGAAAAAACAGGGAGATGATTTAATTCTAATTTTGTGATTTGTGAAATTTAGAACATGGTATGCTTTACCGTCCAAAATATGATGCAGAGAGAAAGGATCTGTTAATGAACCTTGAGGAAATAGAGTTAAGCTTTGTTTTAAGTGATCTACGTGATTGTTTCAATATCTTAGAATGAACTTGATAGAGAGAATATAACTTTATTTCCTGAAGTTTAGTTTATTTATTTATTGGCATTTTCTCTTCTTTTGTGTATTATTTGTGAATTATTATTAGTATTATATTATTAGTGAATGCATAAACACATTTCATTGTACCGTTGACCCTGTGTTAACCTGCACATGACAAATAAACTGAAAACTGAAAACTGCATTATTAGTTTTCCGATCGACACTCCATTCCAGTTGGTGGCGGTAATACACCATAAGGAAAGCAGAAGAAGCGTTACACTTCCGGATGTAGCCTCCGTGAGCGCAAAGACCGAGCATGATACGAACGCAACGCTATTTTAAATTTGATTTTTGCCAATTGTAGTAGAGACAGAGTGGGGGTAAGTCGGTGGAAGTATAACCTGTGGTGTACTGGTGAATTTAATGTCAAAACCCGACGTAATTCACATGCATCACTGTAGCGCAGACTTTCTCTGTTCCCACAAGGGGTTTGACTTAATGCTCAGCTAATGACGCTAACGTTAGCTCGGCTGCTAACTTTAGCTAAGTAGTTTGTTGTGCTATTCATTGGAGACTATCTAGCAGCCCCATCAAATCATTTATAGATACCATATTGTCTTTATCCGCTGTATATTGAGGTCACAAGTTCGTGAATGCATTTTTTTCTTAGACATATAACATTAGGCGAAGGAACAAGCAAAAGAAACTAAAGCCAAAGCTGGTTGACAGATTGTGGAGGCATTCTGCTCGCGCCACCAATGCGTGTAGTTGCCTTATTTCTGGCGATGAGCGTCTTATGTCGTCCTGAAATTGATCGCTAGACTTTAATGACAAGATTGACAAATAATTGGGTGTCTTACAATTAACTACATCGGCTTCTCTTTGCAGGACTTTGCTATCAAACAGAAGGACCCAGAACGAAACATTCTGCAAATTCCAGCACTTGTTTGTTGATTTTTCTGCAGTGCAGACTCTGGCCAACAACATTCAAGCTACCGTGTGACACTACAGAGTGCGTGTGCCTGCCAGCCTCCCTCGGTGGCAGCTAGCTAAATAGAGGAGAGTCGAGGAAAGAGGTGAAGAGATGGACCAGAACAACAGTATACCACCCTTTCAGGGGCTGGCCTCGCCTCAGGTAACAGCAAATTTAAAGCAGCATTTAGCTTGGATAATTTTGCCTTTGAGTACCACAGCCCTGCTGGTTTTCTATCCTACCAAGGAGTTCATAGCCCCTAACTAGATGGCTACAGAGAAAAGTATAAAAATGTATTTGGAGTGCTGTGAGGAAATTGCAGGCCAGTTTAAAATGAGCCTACACTATTTTGACATCAAAGACTATTCTTAATTCAGAGTCACAACTGAGTTTTACTGTACCTTTCAAGCAGTTTACCTATTTGAAACTAGAATTCATTAAAAAAGGTCAGAAAAAATACTTTATCCAATCTTTTTTTGTTGCTAAATTGGCTCTCTAAATTTAGGAAACTTAAGATTTTAATTTTATTTTGTCAGGATGTATTTTATTTAACCTTATCAAATGGGCATTCTGTTTATATTCTTTGCTACTAATGTGGGCTTTTTGCCAGATCATAAGTCAGTGCTTCTTGTGACTGTGCAGGGTGCTATGACCCCAAGCATGCCAATCTTCAGTCCCATGATGCCATACGGCTCAGGCCTGACGCCCCAACCAGTCCAAAACACCAACAGTCTGTCTATTCTGGAGGAACAACAGAGGCAGCAACAGCAACAACAGGCACAGCAGGCCAATGCAGGTAAACAAATTATTTTCTTCTCCATGCTTTCCCAGTTTTTGGTCACAACCCCCATCATTCTTCTAACACACATCGGACTATAATGATCATAACAGAATCCTATTGAAATAATGGCTTTGTACTACACAAATGCAACTGCCAAAGCCTCTTTGAAATGAAATGTATTTACGCTTTGGCAGGGAGCCTAAATGGAGGAGGACGTAGAGGTCCAGGGTCTTGCTCAAAGATACTTTGAGAGGAAAAATTGTGTGTTTACCCAGTAGGCCTACTAAACAGCAGAATTTTCATGTATTTCTAATGTTGGTTGCGGGAATTTCTGACCTCAGAAGGGTGTCTTCCTCCATAAAGATTGGGAAAACCTTGTTGTGCTATTAGCTTATGTTTGACCGTTCAGAGCACTACTCTGTCTGTGGAGGAGGAACAGAGGACTTCCAGCTGAACACACTTAATCTTGACTGTTTCCCTCTCTGAACTGGACTGGAGTACTTTGATTCATATTGACAATTTTGGCAATATAATGAATAATAAAAATATTTTTGGAATCATATTATCATAGTTTATGTGCTGTTGGAGCAGCTCTTTGCATTGTGGTGTATAATGAAGTTGTTGTTCCAAATAGACAGTATATATTTCTTTATAATATACCAAATATTACTCTTATTCTAATTTGTTTTTAAAGGAGACTGCATTTTCCATTTTATGTTTCTGGATTAAAACATTTTTTTTAACCTTATTCTTGGCACACGGATGGGTGTGAAAGATGATTTCCTGTGTATTGTAGTGGTGTAATATTAAATATTACTTATTATTTATATCAAGTGTCATTACATTATTAGATGATATTATAAGGAAAAAAAATCTCTGTTTACCAGGCCTTCCAGGCACGTCAGGACAGACGCCGCAGCTCTTCCATTCTCAGACTGTAGGGAACTCCACCACCACAGCGCTGCCAGGGAACACCCCGCTGTATACCACCCCGCTGACGCCCATGACTCCCATCACACCTGCCACGCCAGCCTCAGAGAGCTCCGGCATAGTGCCACAGCTGCAGTGAGTCTTACTTAAAATGTTTTTAAAATGTTATTTTCATGGTGACTGTGCTTTAAAGAAGGTAAGAACTAGAGGAAGATGGGAAAGATGCAGACTTCTCACGTGTTGGGTGATTGGACAAATACACTAGGGATGGGCGATGGACTGAGTGAATGTTTTTTGTTTTGTTTTGTTTTTTTCTTGAGTTCACTGCGCATGTTGTATTTGTCTGTCATTCTTGTTCAGCAGTTCTTTCTACCTGTCTACCTGCTTTTTCACTACTTCTCTTCCTTTGTCTTTCTTGCTACTATCAGGAACATAGTGTCTACTGTAAATCTGGGCTGTAAGCTGGACCTGAAGACCATCGCTCTGAGAGCCAGGAATGCTGAGTACAACCCCAAGGTGAGACTGACAAATACAACTGTGCAATTCTCAGCAAAGTGACTTTTTCCTGGAGTTTTTGAGGATTTTAGGCTTATGTGGGTGTAGCAGTTTTGTCTCCTGATGCAGATTGTTTTTTTCCCCTCAAAAATGTAGAAAGTTCTGGCTGAAGTTCTAAAAATAAATAAAAAATCAGTACGTTTGTGTGGTGTTATTGCCTTTATTAGAACTAAATTTAGAACAGATATTGTAGGAGGATCAACATGGGGAAAGAGGTGCCACAAAAATGCCACCACAGCTACAGCATTAAGCATATTCTTAGAATAAACATTTAAGACATGTCTAATTAATCGGAAAGAATAATGGAGAAATACACGAAAGGGGAGGAGAGAGTGGTATTATATGTGACAAATGTCCAAGACCAGACTCAAACCTAGGATATTTTATTTAAAATTTTTTTTTTTTTTTTTTTTTTTTTTTT
>OMKZ01042259.1:0-14405 GCA_900302535.1 Neoniphon sammara
CATGACACACAATCATGATTAACACTTCAGCCCTCGTTGTGGCACCTGTTGGAGTTAGTGTGCAGTCTATCAGGGTCTGTCTGAGACAGCCAAACCCTGAGTGGGTGAAGACACATAAAACAAACACGTTAAAAAACAAAAAAACAACAACTTTGTAGCACTTTATTTTATGGTATATTAGATGTAATTATAATTAAAATATAGCACACTACCAAAATACAAACTAATCAGATGCTATACTATCAGATTATACTGTCGTTGGACAACAAATACAACATGATATCAGACCCAAAATATAGTATAATTACAAACCAATTTTAATACTACTCAGATCCAAAATATATAATGATCTTTCAATATACTGTGTGCTTTGGCAGGAAAGAGCCGCTGCTTTTCACCTGCTGATGCTGACAACTGAACACTATGTGTGTGTGCGTGTGTGTGTGTGAGAGAGAGAGAGAGAGAGAGAGAGAGAAAGAGAGAGAGATCAAAACTTGGGCTGACCTGTCTTTGAATGGTCCACAGGAGCCGATAGGCCATTTTAGTTTCTATTTTTCACATACAGTGGAATCACGCAGGTTGTGGCTTAACAGTTGGACTCTACAGTATGTTGGAATTAAACGAGATTTCTAAAATTGTACAGTGTATGCTCGTCTTAAAGGCGCAACCAGTGTGTCTGAAATCTCACAATTTTTTTAATAGGAAAACAATGTACATTTGCGTACAATAACGAACATTATATATGTCTGTGTTTTTGCCCAATAGACCTATTTCTTTGCCTACAATTATTTTGATATAAAGTATGCCTAATTACATCTAATTAATGTACCACAAAATAAATCTGTTGTCACCTGAGAGAGCCGCATCATCACCTGAGGAAACCATGTCATCACCTGAGGGAGTGGAGCGCTAAGTGGGCGAAGACACATAAAACCGAGATCATAGGGGACGAGAAAAGAACGGCATGAACCTGAACCATCAAGTGTCACCTGCTAATGCTCTGCGTGTTGTCTGAGGTCGCTGAGACATTGCCTTAAGGCAGCGGTGTCGTTACCTGAGGCAGCCGCACCCTGAGTAGATGAGGACACATAAAACATACACATATAAAAAAAAAAAACATATATATACGCTCATTCAAGTGGATAAGACAAGAACAACACGAGCACACCTAACCTGAGGTGCCAGATGTCACCTGCTAATGCTCTGGGTGTTGTCTGAGGCTTCAGA
Organism: Neoniphon sammara; assembly: GCA_900302535.1. Lineage (NCBI taxonomy): Eukaryota > Metazoa > Chordata > Actinopteri > Holocentriformes > Holocentridae > Neoniphon > Neoniphon sammara. Next base: position 1,228 of record OMKZ01042259.1, read on the forward strand.
GAGAGCCGCCGTGTCCTCACCTGAGGCAGCCGCGTTGTCACCTGAGCAAGCCGCATCATCCCTGGAGGCAGTTGGGTTGTTCACTGGGAGAGCCGCGTCCAGGACAGACGCACGCGCTACGTAAATGTAGACACGTCAAACACAAGCATGGCTGTTACTGGGCACCATATGGTAACTGTTTATCAACCACCCATGCTCATTTTTATCATAGTTAAGTGACATTAACTGTGGATAATATATTGCGGTTACAAATAAATCTATTGAGCACACATGCTCCCACAAATACGTTGAGGTTGCGCTGACAACCGAGGAGTTTGACACAATATGAGACCAATATGAGTCATACGCTTGAAGAATGAGGGCAGCAGTGGAAGTGGAATCTAAAGGCCAGGCTGTGTGATGGTGATGAAAACAGAGCCAGACAATTGCTGAGAGAGCTAAGAAGAGTTAGAGAACCCAATTCTCTCTCTCCTTATGTAAGCATTCATGTAATATAATGTATTTCGTACCCCAGTCTTCCTCAATGGCTCTTTGAAACCGCTCTCTGCAATGTATGATTTATGTGCTCAGCAGACATCAAATTAATCTCAACCTTTTGAATTTAATTTCTCACTTTCCTCAAAATGAAAGTGTGGGGTTCAAAAAAAAAAAACCTAATGATAATAAGCATTAAATTGGCTGACTCTCGCCTCGACCATTGTCTGAAGCCCTATTCAATGCTTAATTTAAACCGCGCTGTTGAGGAGTTGGGGGAAGCTAACCTGATGGAAAGAGGCTCAAAGTGGAATAGGAAGGTGGATGAGTGAAAGAAGAGAATGTGTGAAATGAACAGTAATTAACGCTGAATTTGGAAGGCTAGAAAAAAAAAAAGGACAGTCAGCGCTGCTTCCATTCAGCTCGGTGTTAATGGGAATATGATTGCATTTTTCCTTTTTTCTCCTCATGAAGGCTCTTTGTTTAATTAAATCAATACCTGGGGGCGCACAATGCACTTTGAATGGACGCTCTGAATGAGGTAAATCAAAGCAAAGTAATTTAGACAGCAAACACAGCCAGCTTGACCTGTGGTTCAGTCAAGTGAAAAGCCAGAGAATGTGTAATGCTCTATTGTCAGAAAGCAGGACAATCTATTCGCAAACAAAAAGAAACTCATAATATTTGACTGTAGAGTTATCAGAGACAACAATCAACATTTGCTAAGCTCTAACACTCTGCTAAGTACACTCATATTTTGTGGGCCAAAGTTTGATGTTTGTAATTTGCTCTATCAACTTCGGGAATGTAATAAGCTCTGCCAAAAGATAATGTTTCCTGTGTTTGATGGAGGAGATTCTGCAGGCCATAAAGACCCGATTGACCTAACGTAAATAAAGTTAGTAATGTTTTGAACCTTATCTGACTCCAGTTAACCTTCCAAACCAGGTAATGCAAAATGCTGATAGAGATAAATGCCAACCTGCCAAAAGATCAACAAAGACCACCTGAGAGATGATGTTCATTATATACTCCTAATTAGTAAGGTGGTGAAGTAGATCAATATACAGATGTTGAGTGTTCAACAGGGCACCATATAGTTAAATGAAGCAATGTTTCAAATCTAAATATGTAAGTAGGTTCATTATCTCAGCCAGGACATTATGTGTTTGATTAGGTGTGTGCGTGGGCCTATCAGCCTATAATTATTTATGCACAATTAGGGCCTGTGTCCACTTAGTGTTTTTTCTGGAAGAAAGCGGTGGCAGGGTGCAGGGGAGCAGAGGGATGAAGCGCTTGTGTGGTCAGAGAAACCGGTTCAGTGTCTATGGCAACAATATTGACATACCAACGTATCACCACTCTACCATCTACTACCTCACTAAACGCCTGTGTATGACAGACTAGCATCGCCTCTTTGCTTGTTATTATCTGTTCGGTATTGTTACTATTTGATTGCCGTTGTTTTTTACACCATGAGCACCAACCAGAGTTGTTGCTCATGGCAACATTCAGTGTCCAGCCAATCTGCTCCCACATTTGGGCTTTTCTCTCTTTATTATGGTAATTTCTGTCTGACGTATCATAAAGTTCAGGATACACAGACATGGCCAGGACAAGCTTCTCCTCCATTTTCTTGGCTGTTACTTGCAACTACCTGGTGACGAGTCAGTCCCAGGTGAGCCCCTGATTGGTTGCCTGTAAAGGAGCGGCAATGACGACACAAGCGCCTTTATGAAAAGTTCAGAGATTTTCAACTAAAAGCGCCCAGAGCCACACAAAAAAGTCGGAGCGCTCTGAAAAAAGACGATGGGTGTAGTGCTTTTTCTCTAGGCGGCCTCATGCCGATGCATACACGCTCTCCTCGTTGGGAACAATTAAGAAAATATGCTGCTGCTCAGAAAAAAAGCACTACGTGGACACAAACCCTAATAACTGCATGATGAAGAACCTCTTGTGATTGCAGGGATTTTTTAAAAATCTTATTGTGGCTGTGTTTGATCCAATCACGGGTGGAAAAAATCCAGGACGTGCGTTGTGCTTTCTGGGTGAGTTTTGGCAAAGAAAGTCACACAGACACTGACACCGTTCACATGTCAGAGACTGATGTAATCTGTCAACAAGTGGGGGTTAAAATAGGTTCAATAGCCTGATGCTTCATGACTGTAAAAAATGAAGTGTAAAACAGCCGTTGTTGTTTCACACATCAGAGGACTAAATTGCTTCATCCTCTCAGGTCTTTGGATGAGGGGCAAGATCAAAGCCATCATGGAAAACCCCTCTCATCCTCTCTACGAAGTGTGGCACAAAACCAATAACAACTATCTACTTTATATAGACATTGTGTCCCCACACACGCCTGGTGGAGATCTGCACTCTACAGAGTACACTCATCTTGTTTTATAATGTGTAAATGTGGACATATGAAATATTCACTTGTTGTCTCTGTTTCCTGTGTGTGTGTGTGTACAGATATATATTATATAATATTTGTATATAATGCTATGAGGATCGACAGTCCTTGGCTGAGACGATGTTCAGTATTTTCTGTTGTGCTAACCAGTCCTATGTGGTCTGTTTGACCTCAACCTCAGTCAACGCAGAGGGCTCATCTTCTCACTCAAGCATTTGATTACCACTCTCCCGTTCTCCTCTCCCCCTCCAGTAATTGTGTTTTTCTTTGCACTTCAAGTATAAAATTGCTTCTCTTGCCTCTCAGCCTTTTAAACCTCTTCTTTCCCTGTTTCCTTTGCTCCAGATGTTTAATCAAGATCAAGTGATTTCTCCCATGAAAGTCACATGGCTCTAGGCCTTGAGAGTTTACAAGCTACAAAACAGTTTTTCAGAGAGGTACAATACACTCCTCAAAGACATATGAGAAATGAACATGATATATAACCCAGGGGGCTGTGGCAGGTAGACTTCTCTGACCATTCCTCACTGGACTTCTTGGATGCAGCTTTGTTCTCTGCTCTTTAGAGACAAACCACTAAGATAAATATAATTTCTGATGGTATCTTTCAATCTTACCCCTTGAAAATAGCAACATACATCTACCATGCATCAGGTGATACCTATCCCCCACCCGACTCCACACACATTCATGTCTGTTATGCACATGAATGGCTTTTTTTTAAATGAGACAGTCTTAGAAATAGAACAAAATATTAGTAAAGTTTAGATGGCATTTAACCACTACCACTGCACCACATCAGTTTTTATCAGTGAGACACACACACACACACACACACACACACACACAGCTACGTGTTAGAGACTTGTTTGTGAATATAAACATCCATTGAAATTCCTTGCCATGGTCATGAGGCTAAACAAGCAGAGAGGTATAAGAAGTCACAGAGAATCACCATCCCCATTTAAACTGAGCAAAAACTTCACACCTCCAAACCTCATTTTGCTTATCCCGCCCCTTATCACAGCTCAGGAATTACCCAGGCTGCAGTCAGCTCACAGGAGGCCCCGAGATATCGCCCTCCAAAATAGAAATAAAAATAAAACGGCATAAAATGCCCAGTGCTACTTTATAGTCTTTCTATCAGTGTATTTGCTAAGCTTCTGTTTTTGCTGAACCACACCTGTGGCATTTTATGTTGATAAATTTGCCAACTGTCCCTTCATCTATCTGTTGGTAAAGGAAGGAGCTCAGGTAGCACGTCTTATATGTCTTCTCACAGCAAATGGGAGGCCTTTTGCTGTGTGAAGCCATCTCTGGTGCAGGTGTGTGTTACTTTTTCCCTTTACAGTTTTGTAATCATTTTTTAGCTCAGAATGTTCATAATTACAATAAACTTTGTTTCTGCCTATCATTTTCTTGTGAGAACTGATGCATGTGATTGTCACCCACGATCAAAAATAGGATAAGGGACTATGGATTGGGCTCTATCCGTCCATCACATGTGATTTCTGAGCCTCTGCTGGCCCGCTTTGGATGATGGATTTTGACACCGAGGTGTGACATTCAAAATAAAAAGTTGATTAGCCAACCACAGTGCCCCCACCAGGCCAACAGGGCTAAGCTTCATGCTAAATATCTCCTGCTGGGTCAAATTTGATGAACCATTGGGGAATGATGCATTTTTATAATGATAACCAGCATCTACAAAATGGAACTTAAAACCAATTTATACTTAAATAATAAATTAATTAAAAAAAATTGACACTGCTGCCCAATGTTTCAGCAAACATCTATACTATGTAGCTATGGCAACACTTGAACACATAAGTATAATTTGACCTCTACTGGCCCCACAAATCGCCACAAACAAGCTAAAAAGTCCCCAAACTTCAAGCTGTAATGTCTCAGATACCATTGGCCTGACACACCTTGGAGGGGATGATGGGGCTTCATATTGAGACCCGACTTTTACAAATTGAAACTGACCACTAATTTACTCACCACTCACCACTCACCACTAACAGGCCAACGAGGGAAAAAGCTTCCCGCTCGGTATCTCGGACACTGCTGGGTCAAATTTGATGAACCTTTGATGATGCTTGTTTTACACTGATATCCAGTATCCACAGAACTGATTGGCACACCTCAGTGCCACAGCCCAAAAAGTACCCAAGCTTCAAGCAGCAATGTCATCTGACACTGCACATCACACATATTAAAAATATTCATGTCCTCATCTTCCATGACTAATCTACCAGAAAAGTGTGTCTGATATTACATATATATAGAATGAATTTCCCTATGTTATCCAGAGGCATTTTCATTCTTTTAATACCCAAAGTGTCTGTGATGCAAATAGGATGCTGACAGATGTAGTTGCTGGATGGCCTGGATCATCCCATGATTCATTTATTTGAAGACACAGCAGTGTGGGAAACCGGTTTGATGGTTTGGGGCTGTGCGTGATAGCTGGCTGCCAGTTGTCAGACATGTAAACCATGCACTTTTTGCTTTGTAACTGTTAGCACTGTTGAATAAAATCTTACAGAAGACAGTGGCTACCCGCTTAAACGGTGGCTTCTCACCCCATTCCCAAACCCACAGAGCAAAAAAATAAATAAAAAAATAAAAGACACCATGCAAGTGAATTGTGCGTAAAGCAATCAGGTAGCCTAAACTTGTGGTCTCTCCTCTCCAAGTTTGATGTCAGCAAATAACTGTAACATTAAGTAAATGTTCTCGCTTGCAGTGAATATCACTTGATTATTCATAACATGTTTCAAGACATGTCATGAGCCTCTTATAATGTATTGCAGGTACTTTGTTATATTAATTACCACCAACACTACTTTGGGTGAATCATTAGATGCAAACAATGATATATTTTCTCCAACTAATGAAGGCGTCATTACTACGTTGACATTTTTATGCATGCCATGGTTGTACAATCAAAACACCTCATTCATTATTCGAGGGAAGACTTTTTTTACACCCTAATTCTGACTATGATCTTTGAAGTCTAAGCAAAATAGTGTTACTCCTTTAAATGCCAGTGCAATTGACTAAAATGGTGAGGTGTGCTTGAATAAAAAAACTGAAAGGATAATGCAGATTGATTTTATTCGTGCTCTAAAATCTTGCCTGCAAGGAAGGAGCTGTGTGGGGCAGAATGCTGAAAGGGAAAGATGCTTTTTAGCATCTGGGGTCGCAACCCCAGACATCTCAGCCAGGGCTCAAATCAATTCCAATTTGTCACGGAAACATTTTGGTGTCTCATTTGTCACCACAAAATGGAAGCAATCTGTTTCATTTGAAGGGGGGCCAAAGAGGATGTTTCAGGTCATCCCTGACACATTTATGTCTTATCTGTTATATTGGGAGTCATTCTAGGCATTAATGACGGTTCCCTGTCGTTCTAACACAGCAGTGGTTCATATTGTGTAGCATGGATTATGTGTAATCTTAATGTAAATGTCTGTTAGCAAACATTTTTATTCTATGAGCCTTATGCAGATAGAATTGTAGTTTGTTAACAGAAACCCTATTATTAAAGAGTCAGAGTGTTTTAGTTTGAATTGCACAATGTCTTTCAGTCTTTGCACTTAAGCCGACATCCCTTCAGTAAGGTTTGTAATGTCAAGTCATTTACATCCAGGTCAAGCTGCAACATAGGACTGAGAACCATCCACCTCGAAAATAAAACGCATAACATCATGTAGATGCACCTACACCTGCAAAATAAGCACAAATGCAGTCAAACACACAGCCACACACACACAGTCACACAAACACTTTTTGCACATATGCACACATTCAGCCACAAACAAACAAACTTACATTGTCTGGATTAAGGGTCCTCTGGGGTTGTCTGCCTTTTAATGGTGTCCTAATTATCCTTTAACCCTAATTAACCTGCCTGGATAGGAGCCGGGCTTGATTAATCCTGCGCATTGTTGGCACACTGTGGGTGGAAATCAACTTCCTCACTCACTCTTTAATCTCCTTTCTGCCAAACCAATATGTACACACACACGCGCACGCACGCACGCACGCACATGCACACACACACACACACACACATGGAAACAGCAACATCTTTGCTGGTGCAAAGACTCATAACCCTAAGAGATAGCAGGACTTATACATTATCCCACAAGGACAGATGGCATATTATAAGGCTGCACTGTTTACTTCTAAACACTTTGCTTTTCACTCAACATTTCATTCTAGTAGGCTTGACTAGAGAACATCCTTCACTCTTCTCAGTATTTCAACTATGAATCTTTTTTTTTTTTTGGCCATAAACATCCAAACATTATGTTGCACTCTATCATTCAAAGTTTCCCTATTGAGGTCTCTGTTTCAATTGATGCTGTCAAAAGCCAGCGGTTTATTTTGTAGTTTTAGGCCACCTTAAATCCCATGTGTTGGGCTTTGCAGAATTGTTATTGCATTAGTTTGTGGGAGTGGTGTATTGAATGCACAATATTGCCCTCGGCTGAGGAAAGAACAGAAGCAGTTTAAAAATCTGACAAACAAGTAGCAGTAGCAAAGAATACTATCGAGAAAAAACAGGGCAGTGATTATTCTGTTAACTGAATTAACTGAGTGATTATTCTTGAAATAACTACAGATAGGGCTATTTCAAGTAACTAAGGTCAGTTGTCCTTTAAGTGATTATACACTTGTGATTATGTCACGTTCACGTCCTCATTGGATCCATGTGATGGTTCGGACGCTCCCACCTCCGGGTTTGCAAAATTAGACGTAAAAAAATACAGTTCCATTCATTTGCTTCAGAATTCAGATGCAGAAATGTTGCTGTCATGAGCCTTTTAAGGTAATTACAGCAAGGCGAGGTTTAGCTAACAAGCATGGGCTTTTCACTGGTTTACAACAACAACCATCATGGGAAGAAAAGCATTTGGGGACTATGTGTCAAACATGGCTTTCCATTTTAAAATTGTAGCTCTGGCTGACTCAGGTTATTTTCTAATGGAATTTATTATTGTTCACAGAAAACTCTGCACTGCGGGCAGCCACTTTGAAATGTCACAACTGGGCCAATTCATGTTACATCTAAAATCCTGATTCACCAAATCATACCCCTATTTTAGTCAATGTCAGCAATGCTTTAAAAATGTTTCCTGATGTCACCTTTTGCCCTCATTTTTCCCTCATATTATGTTGCTCATCTTTTACTGCTTGAAGCTGGTTCAGTTGTTTTCAAACTGTTAAGCAGAGGAGTGCAGGTGGATCCAAACGCAGAAGATCCAAAACAAAGGAACTGAAGAAGTTAATATTTATTATACAAACGCAAGTAGACAGCACAGGAACTCAGGAACAAGGCACAAGGAGTACTGGCAAACCAAACTGAACTAATGGCGGTCTTACACCAAATGACTTTTCAAGCAATTTCACTGTGGCAGACAAACTTCCAAAGTCGGAGAAGAATCATGAGAGTTTTGCTCGTCATCTCGATCGTTTGGTGTAAGGTGGCAGTCCGACCTGTCTCAGTCAACAATCAAACTTTGGAAGTTTCAAACTGCCACTGAGTCATATAACCATCTGCAACCACATAACCAAGCATTACGCACAGCAGCAGGTCGAAAAAAACAAAAAAATAATAACTTCTTACCGTATGTCCCAGTCAAACATCAGGTCCATATGACACAAATGAACCATGTGTTTTTTCTGCCTTGAGCATGTCCAGCCAAATTAAATCCGCTAAATCCCTCAGGAGCCCACATGCATCCTGACTGACATCCAGACCAAAGGTAACTGGGCTTTGCCGTCATAATGGCCTGTCTGAGAAATTTCTAATATAATTCAGAATGTATAAATTTATAATCTCTTTTATTTTCAACCTTTTTTAAAAATCACTCTCACCTCAATTTCTCACTATTGTTTTGGTAAATTAAAATAAACCTGTGCAGTGTTCTTTTTTTTTTCCCAGTTTAGCTCCCTGGTTTGGGTCCCACAAATGGTCACCTTACTGCACACATAAGGGCAGCTGTGGCCAAAAGCTGCTTCTGTGTCTGCTCCATTGTTCAACAGTTTTCCGTCCTGTAAATTTCTTCCTGTAAATCAAAATAGGGTGTCACACTTTAGTCTTTTAAAAGTCTTTTCAAAGTCTTCTAGTGTATGGTAGGTATCAGCTGCGGCAAGTCAGTAGTTGGGTAACGTTAATAGCTATTGTTAGCTAACATCATTAGCTAAGATTTAGCCAGCATCCTGACCTCGACAGAGAGGAAAGCAGGACTGGAGTGTGGTGCCTATGTGGGACATCCCTGATCCAGCAAAGGCATTTAAGCCCAAAGAGGGGAAAAGAATGTGCAAACTTGAAAATTGATATATATGTATAAAAAAATAATCCTTTCAATTCTTTTTTCCCTCTGTTTTTTCTCTTTCTTTCCCTGTTGTGGAAGTTTGAGTGTGAGGGGTGAGACAATCCCTGATGTTACAGGGCTTAAAGTTTAAAGCTCTCTGGCAGTGCGTCGAATTTACTAGTGAATGTTGAGTTTTGAATGTTGAATGGAATATATGATTTAAAAAAAATGTGCATAGCCACAACCAGGGTGTGTTTCATTTAGTCATGTTCAGTCATGCAATGTAATATTTCACAATAACCAATGTAATGCAGGAAAGATGAGTTTGGCTTTTATATATTAACAGGCTGCATGGGCTGTCAATCAAAGTGTGCACAGGGTTAAGTGCACAAGTGTGTTCAGTCCTTTAGCAAGTCTGTAAAGAACAAAGAAAAAAAATGTCAAGGACTTATCACTGCACAATGGGGCAGGAAATGGGTTACAACAGTCATTGGTTTTTCTGATTGATTATTAGGAAAGGCCCTCTTATCCTGTCATGATGGAAAAAGGACTGTTACTGGTCAGTGGGGTAGTAAGAGATCATGCCTTACTGCAGCTCAACTCCATAGGTCAACTCAAGAAGCCTCACCATGACCTCTAAATGATGTAACTTATCCACAAGCCTCTACTCTACTGTCACCAAGGTCCCTGAGATATTCCTTTCCCCATCACTAACCCAGCCACTCCTCTCCCTCTTCGTTTCATCTCTCACTCCTTGCTTTTCTTTCTTGTTGTCTCTCTTATTCCTTTTGTCTCCTTCCGTGGAGGCAATTTTCTCCATTCGCTTTTCCATTCCTCCTTATGAGTCGAGTCACGAGTCATTAGAGAAGCCTGACCTTCTGGGAAAGGTCTTGGGTAAGCAGTGATAGAGTAGGGTTGGCCCATTGCAGAACGCTATACTGTAGCAATGTAATAGGTGTTGCTACAGTCCATGAAGCGGGCTAATGGTCCTTGCCCTCTATGCACCATTAGCGTGAAATAAAGACTGGAGGGAGGTAACCCCTCCCCCACCCTCCCCATTTCCCTCTCTTGCCCCTGACATGCAGACATGGATGATATGTAAATGTACGGTATGTGGTGCTTCTCTGAATTGGCAGTTTGCTAAGAATTCCCTCATATGGACTCCGGGAGTAAAAAAGGTAACCTGTCAGCTAATTCAGGAGTGTGTTTTTTAACTGGCAATGCAAGTCCCAGCTCACAGTTGTGGGTTTTAAAGAGGCGTCTGCACCACAAGGAAGGAATAGCTGTTGGAAGCTTAATGACATATGTAGCACTAATCTGTATTCAAATGTATATGTGTGTACGAGTGTTATTGTGTGCACTCAGATACAGTACTTGAGGGTATTATTGTGTGCCATATGAGGGGATTTTATGTATAATTAACACAAAAACATGGATGAGAGCTCCTTTTGCCTGTGACAACAAGGGTCTCTGAAGGATAACATACATCAGTAGGCTCCCCTCGACTCCATTCCTCTTCTCTTAGTTGTCCTCTTGAGACACTTGCGTATGTGCAATGGCTGGACAACAGAATGCATAAATCTCACAGACCTTCTGTTGTCTGCTTTAACAATCAGATTAGTACTGACCATCACCATCAGCAGCTGTATTTGTGCTCCTTATTAAGGTCTCTCTCCTCAATAAACTACAAAAAACAACAACAACAACAACAACAACTAAAAACTAAGTCAAAAACTTGGCAGAATAGGTTGCAGCATATCCCGTACAAATAGTAATAATGTAATAATGCAGGATGGTACATGTAATTAACACATTTTCTTTGAGAAATTCGAAGTACATTATTGGACAATGCATATATAGGCCAGATGTAATAACTTTTCCGCTGCAAACCCGTTCTTTTTTGTTTTTTTTTTTTTTTTGGTATTAAAAACTTAATGTGGTGATTTAATATACCGGTCAATGGGCCTTTAGCTACTATAATTAGACCAACTGAGTGGTCCCTTCTTTTTTGTGCTTTTACCTTATTGCATATACATTTACTAGAGTTTCCCTCTCAATATGCAACATGCTGAGAGGGAATTGTGGTAATGAACAACCTCCAACTTATCAAGGCCGATAATACACAGCTGCTGAAATGAATGAAATGAAATCATCTCCACTGTTGTCATTATCCCAGGAGTTTTTGTCATGAGTACGTTACAGTTCATAATTGATTGTAGAAAACAACGTTCAAGAAATAAGAGAGTGGTTTCAACTGTCAAGGTGACACTCGGTGACGCACATCTAGCGTGCCGCCGCTGGTGTGCGTTGTGCTCATTGAAATAAACTAGGCAGCCACGTTGATGTGCGTCGTACACTGCTGAAGTGTGGTCACCTTTAGACTCAACTGCCAAAAAAATGTTGAATAAGCATATGATCGGTCAAACAAGGAGTTTTTTTCTCAGCTGAGTCCTCACTTCAGTTCACCCTTGGCAATTTTGCCTAGTGCACCTTTGATGCTTGCAAAAAAGCTCGTCTTATCTCAGCGCTAACATATCTGCGATTGCTGCTGGTCAAAGGAGACATGAGACAGAGACAAGGCGTGCCATCTCTCTTCTATATCAGTGACAGTACATTTTGTTTTTCACACTGCATTATCTCTCTTTAAAATGGTTATCTACACAGCATTTCTTTCTCTGTGCTGACACCATCATTAATTCTCCATGAATCAGTCCAAGGGGCCTTCAACACCTTAGGCCTCACCAAATGCAGTGAAATCTGAGAAGCTGGGTCAACCAGATGAAGAGGTACGAGCCTACAATATTGATGTGGATCTAGATGCTGGGGCCAAATGCTTTGTGGAGGATACTGTGCAGATTGATGTTGACTGGCAGAGCACTCTGTCTCTGTAAGTCACACTTGCACCCCAGAGAAATGAACAGACATATTACTAGCACCATCTGAACAGGAACCATGTAGTTTTTCCAAAGGAAGGTTCACTCGCAAGATGGCCCGATGCAGTGTTTCTGATGTTATGTCTGGTACATTATAATATTCCAAAAATACACTCTGCGTCATCAGATGATCTGATGAACCAATGTCCATTGCTCCGTTGGCAGTCAGTCCATAGTAATGAGAGTCAGATGCCGGAGCAACTACCTTTAACAGCATGTATTTGCACATTCTGTTTAGCATGTGCAAATACTTTAAAACGCTGTTCAAGTATTTCATTCTGCACAGTATCTGACATCCAGTAGTCTCACCCGAGCAGCCACTCATGAGCTGTGGGAGGGGAATATGTGCGTTCAAACATGAGTTGCCATAACACTCCATCACGATGACGCTGCCCTCTCTGATGTAGTCCTTCTCGGGCTTTGATTGACCTGAAAGCCAATTCCAGAACCGTCCTTGCCGTGTTTGGTTCTTTTGGTCTGCTGCTTAACATGGCAATCTTGTTTAGAGCCTCTAAATAAAAACTTGATTTTTCAGGCTCTCTACATTTTTCCCCAGCCTTTCACCAATTTGAAAAGACTCCTTTCATAAATGTTCCCTCAGCTCTGTCGCGCTCCTCATTAATTAACTTCTTTGATACAGTAGAGCAACACATAAAGCACAAGGATTATAAATTATCCAACTTAGGAGCTGTGAAAATCCAAAAGTTATGGAAACTTAAGTTTATGGGGCAACAGAGGGCTTTTGACGAAACTCTGAATTGTTTCCTTTCAGGTGCTGTTGAAAAGTCCTCTTACTCACTGGAGAGTGTCTGTGATGATTTCACATGAAGTATTTTCTATGTGAATACTTGCTTGTTGTCAGAATAGCTTATCATACAGCTGCCAAAATGACCAGAAAAAGAGATGAACACCACTGACTTGCCACATATTCCTCCTTAAATTCTGTGAAATGTGTCATGGGCTATAGTCAAAGTTTTACTACCATTGAACACAAGGTAGCACCACACTCTGCATGGGTTCAAATTC
>OMKZ01042259.1:19462-34002 GCA_900302535.1 Neoniphon sammara
GGGGTGTAGGGCTTGTCTGTTCTGAGGTTAAATTTTTTTTCACATGTAATACAAAATTATAACACACTTCTCTGATTGATTATGTCCTGAAAAAATCTGTATAAAAATGAAAAAGATGCTTTTGTTGTATTTTCCTCGGCATACAGGTCAGTAACAATGGTACATTACTGCTACTGCAATTGGCAAGTCCGACACATTTTGTCGTGACAGCTTGCTAGCCAACTCCCACATGTCCCACGTCATAGTATTGCTATTTTATGAGTGCAGATGTCTCAGAAACACAAATGTGTCAATGAGTCGTCAAGCGAAAAAATTAAAGTAAGGCTCTAGCTTGAGAGTTACCTTAACTTTTGATTTATAAAGAGACAGGATAAGTGTTGGCCAGAATGTGCAATTTGCAGCAACAAGCTAGCTAATGACAACATGAAGCCGAACAAAATGAAATGATACCAGGAAACAAAGCATCCAGAGACCATGGGCAAAGGTCAGGATTTTTTGAGAGGAAAAAGCAGCTGGCTTTATCAAAAAGATTCACAGACATAAGAAAAGCATTTGAAAGAGCAGCAATTTACTGAGGGCCACTGAAGCCTCTTTTGAGTGTTAATTGCTAAGGTTAAAAAGCCACACAGTATTGGAGAGTAGCTAATCAAACCGGCCTGCAAGAAAATAGTGGAGAGGCTATGTGGCCCAAATGTGGTGGATAAAGTAAAGGCCGTTCCACTCTCCAGCAACACTGTCAAAGACAGAATTAATAATGTCTGGAGATTGTCAAAAGCAGCTCAGGAAAGGTTCCTTTGTCATTCAGTTGTATGAAACGACACAGTGTTAGACGAGTCCATGGCCATACTTTATGTGCAAAATATTGACAATGAGGACTCGAAACAGGAAATTCTTATGTCTACAAATGTAGCCACAATAACTACAGGCCAAGATATTTTCATGGCTGTGAAGTCTTACTTCATATCCAACAATCTGCCATACGAGAATCATGTTGCATGCTGCATAAACAGGGCTGCAGCGCTGATGGGCAAAAACAAGGGATTTAACACCCATTTGAAAGAAAAAGCCCTGGGACGCCTAATTTTCCTCTGCGTGATACATCGCCAAGCACTGGCCAGTAAGAAAAGACCTGAGTAACACCCTGGCAACTGTGGTTAAAGTTGTAAACTTCAGGAACTACAGGAAAAAATACAGGAGTTTTTGCAAGATTACAATCCAGCACTGTCGGAGCAGCTGACTGATATGTTTTGGATCCTAGCCAACATATTTACTCTCTACAATGAGACAAACAAGTGACTGCAGGGGCCCTGAATCAAACGTCATGCAATGTAAAGATGCCCTGGACACTTTTGTGTGCAAGCTTGAATGCAGAACTGGAAAAATGTCAAAGGGGAAGTTACAACAATTCCCACTGCTGATGAAACAGTCTGTGCTTACGTCTTTACGCACTGAGTTTTCCCGGCACATGGACTTGCTTTGTGAGGAAATTACATCCCGTTTTTCCGATGTTGATTAGTACTTATCCAAGGAGCTATGGGTGATGGACCCTTTTATTTCCACCCTGGAGTACATGGAATATCTTGGTTGTGAAGATGAGCTGCCTGACCTTAAACCCGATTCTGTGTCAAAGAAATATTTCCAGGAGAACGGATACAAGAGGTTTTGGATAGTCAAAGGACATGCTGTAGCACCCAGGCTGGCCCAACACGCAGTTACAAGGATTATTCTCCCATTCAGCACTACAGGTCTGAGTTGAATCAGATAAATAAAATGTTATTTTCTGATTGTTGCATGGTGGGTACCTTTTAAAGCACAAATAATCCACACCTCCGCACAGCCCTGCAGGAAGGTGCTGCATTTCTGGATATGGTGGTGAATGCAGCCTTACATGTAGCCTTGGTGTATGAATGGTACCAGAATAAAATTTACTTTGCTTCACCATCATCATATTACAGTTATTAATCTCATATAGCCATAAATAGATATATGACCTCATCACTATGCATCCTGCAAACTGTTTAAAAAAGAAAAATTGCATTAAAAATAAGTTGCCTCTTTCTTTCAATTGCTCCAAAACAAATGCATGTGCTAGCAACGATCTTTACAGCAGGAGGAGGTGGTTCCCATGGGAAACGCAGTCTTCATGCCTAGGAAACACTACTGCTTTTGTCCACAGTGGGTGCTAAAATCACCACAAAATGATAGCTCCTTGTAGTACCTTTAAATAATGACATTTAAAAATGTTATGGTCCATGTGGGAATGTTATACAGTCCTACAGTAGGTGCTTAAATCAACTCATTATCATCTATGTGTGAAAAGATGCAGACATGGCCATAATCTATCAAGGGTCTAGGTCAATTATTTAAGAAAACAAAACATGCAACTGTTACATCTGTTACATAACCAATTGCCTGTATAAGCCTGCATAAACTTGGACCTTCACTCATATGAAAATGTGTGTGTTTCTAGACTTGAAGTGGAAAGATAAGACACAGATATTTCTTATCTTTCTTATCTTATCTTATCTTATCTTACCTTATCTTATTTTATCTTATATATATAGTTATATTAGGGGCAAAACTGATATAGGAATGATTTTATAGGTTAGTCCGACAATGTCTGTGTATAAAAAGATGTAAATACACAAAGCGTGTTATTCACACAGCCAAACTCAATGATTAGTAATGTTTTATGACACTGTTTTATAACATGTTACTGGTCTTTATATGTTACTTTGTGCATCACCAATGTGATGTGAATGTGATACATTTGAGATTAAAATTAGCTTTAATAGTTCGGCATATATCAAACATGATCTTTCAAAAACAATGTAGTACACACCTTTAGTTCTCAGGGAATTGTGATGGTATGGTGAAATAAAACAAGGCACATAAAATTGTCACTTTATTGTTATTGAAGTAAATGTTTAAATTTATCTTGATATTAATTTGAAGTCTTATCATCCAGACCTACTGTAAAATACAGGAAATGGTGCGTTCACAAATAATGCTAGTTACACCCAAAATATATCTAAAATAAATCTTAGGCTAAATATCAAAGACATGACGGAGGCTTACATCATATGTAGTGTGAAATCCATGTACTCTCGCCAAACCTCCTGGGATGAACTCTCTCCTTTCAAAGGCACCATAGCATTGATACTTTATGAAAACAGTTTAACCCCTGTTGTAAGCTCTTTGAAGCAGAATAGCATCTGTTATTGTAGGTGGCCTGTAGTAGGAGTAGGGGGTATGCTGTGATAGGGAACATCATTAACCCTTTTATGCAAAGCAGGCCACAGAGAAGACATGCTAATTACAAAGAGTGGCCTTGGCCTCACTTTCTACAGTATGGACCGTCAGTAGTGATCCACTGAGGGCTAAAGTTAGAATATATGTGATCTTAGTGAAAATTACTGATCAAAGACTGATGGTGAGTTAATTAGAGCACACATCACAGGATCTCACTTCTCAGGGGAGAACCTTCACACTACCACATGCTTGATAAGACAGTGGGTCTCCAAACATATGCCATTAGACCAACCTTATCTCAGCTACTTTTAACTGCATCATCAGTATCCCAGTGTATTCACCGACATCCTGCAGAGCAAAACGTTTTCATGAAGCATCAGTGTTTATCACAGAATAAAACAAACATATCATGTTATGATCATGTTCTGATGTCCTGATTGCATGGACTTCCAGGGATTTCATCAAAAGCTTTGCATTGACAATTCATGCACATACTGCACAGTATAGTATGTGGAGGGGGAAAAAAAAAAGCAAAAACAACAACAACTGTAGCTAGTCTCTGCATCAGTGACTAAAATCTTAACCTTATGAAAACAAGGCACCTCGTCTCTCCACATGGTTGCCACAGGACCTTATGCAAACTCCATTAAAACAGCAAGAGAAATGTAATTAGTGTTAGGCATCACTAAGCATCAGCTCAGCAGTAATTCACTCCCTTTCTCTCTCTTTCTCTCCTCCTTCCTTTTTAACAACTCCGAATAGAGAGGGATGCAATTTCCCGAGGATCCAGGAAATGCATGCTGAGGATTAAGCAGCAAACACAAAGCTACTTGCACTCTAGCATTAGACAGGCTTGGGTTTCAATACAGTATGCATAAATATTCCTCCCTGGTATTCTGTAGACCACCACTATAAAAGTAATGTATGTATCCTCTCATGCTTTGGCCATTTGTTATATATCTCTCAGTGCTTATGAAATATTACATTATTAAAAGTATTAAAAGTATCTAATATTTAGCCGGCAGTCATCAATATGAAAAGCCTAAATTAATCTGACTGTGCCTTTCACATTGACTGATTGCCTTGTCTTCTAGACACTAAGTGAATTAATTAGGTAGTCTTGTGTCAGTTTAAGCACCTGAGAGAAAAAAAAGGAATTAAGAAAAGTGATAAAAATGCATTGTACAGTCTATTAGAGACATATCAGTTACCATGATTTAAATCCTGTGATTAATATGCATGCCAAAGAATGTAGGAATACTAAAGAATATGAAATTCACTTTTAGGACCTGGGGTGCATGCTGCATGAATACCAACTAATGACGATCAAACGTTTAGTTGGTGGGACCATGCTGGTGCAGGTTTTTGGCATACGTGTGCACGTACCCCTGCACTCTTTGAAATTCATGACAGTGCTAAGGCCCCTGGATTTAATTAAACCAATTCAGGCACGGTGGCAAACTGGATTGGCTAATGCAGTACTGTGGAACAAGGAGAGGCAAAGTAGGAGCTCATAGTTGCATGGCAACCTGTGCTGCTGAGCCACTGATAACAGCATGGTTGATGGTGTGTGCATATGCGCGCATGTTTGTCTACATATGTGCATTACGGGTATGTGTAGAAAGGCCTAAGTGACTCTTCATTGCACTCAGTGATAGAGACGGAATCTACTGTATATAAATGGCCACTTAAGTGTGAAAATGTTCATCCTTTCCCTCCTCTTTGTGGCATAATTACCATTAAGCAAACCAACCAATCCTCAACATTCTCGCTCTGAAGGGACCAGTTACTGGGGACGTTTTTACTTTAGTTTTAGTTATTAGCTGATGGACGAAAACAGTAACGTAATAGGAGGAGTATGCGTTTCTCATTTTTGTCTCTCTTTTTCTTATTATCACCTGATCAGTCCTTAACTCACCCTTCCAGTGGAACTTCATATTTTATTAACCTTCAGGAAAAGAAAGCACCAGAAAGTTGTATTTGATGAATTTAGCGTAACATGCATGCCCTGCATGCCTGTCCCAATAGTTGTGCATAAAATAAAGATTCTATGTTGCTGACCAAGCACAAGTGTTTTTCATGTATACTATATTTTCAGACGCATCTTTGTTATTAAACATCTCTCAGGCAACACACATGCACACACACACGCACGCACACTCTCTCTCTCTCTCTCTCACACACACACACACACACACAAAGTTACTGGAGTCCCAATAACTTTTTTCAGTTTTCAGTGAGTTCTGGCATTTGCAGCCTCTGTTGAAGGTTTTCAATAAATCTTTTAAAATGTTGAGGTAAACAAAGTTTGAAGGTCTATAACCCCCACTCAGTTGACACTGTTTCTTTATGGCACAAATATTTTCATTCACTGACAGTGGTGAAAGTACACCTAAGTTCATTCTGGTACTCCCCAAAATCCTTAGCCAACCATAAAAATACCATGATTTGATATGAGGGCATAGCAAATCAGGAATACCCATAATCGATCTGAAATTTGCTTAAGCCATAAAAACAAATTTTAGATTTGGCCATTTCTGACTCCGTCTACATGGCCAAATTTGTCTCAAAAACAATTAAATTCACTTTAACAGACTTGCTTTTAACAGATTTTATTCACGGCTTTTATTCTGTTTTACTTTTTGTTACCCCTCTGTTTTATTATCATTATTAACTTGTATTTATGATTTGGCTTATTATTATTTTTGTATATTATTTTTTGAGCATTTCTGTTTTATTAGATAGACCCAGTGGAGAGAAACAGGATAACATGTGGCAAAGAGCCTGGACTGGAACTGACCCTGGGCCTCTGATTGGCAGGCAAGGGGTATTGCAAATTCAAAGATGAGAACCAATCCGAAACAGCTCTAAGAATTTGAGTGAATTCTGCCAAATTAATGGAGCCTTCCCAGACTAATAGTGACAGCTTCTTGCTGTCCCACGCAGTCAGCATCAGCTAGGATTGGGAACACTCAACTGGCAGGCATAAAGAAGCCTATTTGCTTCTGTTGCCCTCCAACGATAAACACCCCATGTTATCAGCTTTAACTTCTCGTCCTACAGAGTGCCTGATAGTTGTGCACTGACAGAACAGGAGAAAAGTCTGGGTTATATCTCTACAAGCTGCATAATAATAATAATTGTATTTGCAATGAAAAGCAACATGCACTCCACCTTCGCCTCACTCTTAGCAGTCCCACACAATAGTGAAAAATAAAATCCACACCATGAATTGATTAGGCTCTTGCAGAGTTATTGCTTGTACCTACTTGTAATAATTTTATTTGTAATCATTTTAATTACATGGTCTGTTTTTGTGAGACTGATGTGACAAACTTCAGCATATGAGCTAGCCAAACCTTTGCCCTGTCAAGATGAGAGCTTACACACAGCCCTGCAGAGGTTATCCTCACTTTTGACCTGGATAGGTTAATAATCCCGTTGTTTGCACGGTCAAGGACAAGAGTTTCTTCCTTGTCAAAGTAAAGCTGTGTGCTTAATAGCTGACACTTTATTGGTTGCTTCAATTCTCTGCTGGACATTTCTTGCTGCAGGATAATTTGTAGTGTGAATTTCATTTCAAAATGACAAAAGTGAATTATTTCTTGGCCTGCCAAGCATTGTAAACAGCAGCTGAAACTGTAGACACTCCTAGCCAATAGCTGAAGGCCGAGCCGGAGAATGAGCCCCGTACCACACATTGTTAATGCAGCGGCCCAGGTTGAATTCTGGCTTGGGCCCTTTGCTGCATGTCATCCCCCTCTCTCCCCTGTCTTTACTGTCTCTCTTTACTCTCACTGTCCAATAAAGAAGAGATGCCAAAGAGATGCCTGGTATCCTCTGCAGCTAAAGACCCCAGCCACTATTTGAGGAAATACAGTATGGCTGCATGTTTGGGAAAGAAGCCCATAAATGTGAGTATATCTTCGCAAATAACCATGCAAAAATTATAAAATCCTTTGGAATATCTTAGTTTAATGCACATGCAACAAAATATGTAATTGGGTCTTTATGACAAGTATTTCACAAAAATCACTATTCACTTATAAACAACAAATATTTGTTGACTTGACAGACAAAACACCAGCCCGCATTAACCTGCAATTTTTACACAAGAGCCTTTACAATAAAGCAAATTCTGGGCCTTCCACATGCTGTACCTTTGCTTTTCGCCTCAGATCTTCTTTGCGGTGAAAAGTCATCGTCTTGGCTCCCAGAGCTGCTAATGCAAATGATGTCAGCTCACCTCTGTAAGTAAGCCATAACACAACTTGTGAAACTACAATTGCAGCAGCAAAAGACAGTTGTAGAAATAAGCTATGCCCAAAAATGTGCCACTACTAAACATCATGCCATCCCAAATGTTTTAATAGAGCAATTATTTCATACATATTCAGTGGCTCTCATTATCAGTAAGTCTCTAAATGAAAAGATGAAGCCAAGTCTCAATTGACTGCAGGCAGTCTGAGTCAAATTCTCTCATCGGTAATTTTGAGACTGCAAACTGAATAAAAAAAATGCAATCTCCAATTGTACTTGACACCAATATCTCTTTTTATAATCAATGGCTTTTTTCTCCTCACCTTTCTGTCCATTCACTGGACCCGGTGAAGCCGTACCACTGCCATATGTGGATTATGGTCATGCTTTGTGATTTGGGAACAAACACAGGTTAAGTTTGCAGATCATGAGCTTGGCTATGCCTTTACTGCTCATGTTTATAATGGTAAGTTGAAACAAAATGTGTTCTCCATATTTACTGTGATAATGATACCCCATCACTTGTATGTTAAGGGCACCCAACCTATATCTGCATAAATACTTCAATGTAAATTTATTTCTCTGTATAAACATTTGAATGTAGCTACATAGCAAAGGTGTCTGCAGACACCCAGCATCCTGTTCTCCCTCTAATAAAGCCTCAGTCTGCCTTGTCTGGTGACAGCATGTGTCCAGGGTCACATATCAGTTGGGAATGAGCACTCAGTCAATTTTCCACTGCAGCTGCTGCCCAACAAAGACTGATGTGAGTTAGATATGCAGAGGCAAGAGGCGGTGGTCTGTGTGCTGACTGATCCTTATCCCTGCCTTCAAAGCCTGGGCTTAGGTTCTCTGGCTCAACTTACTTCTTCTACTGATAACTGTTTTCTGCATGTGTCTTGGATTCCACTGGTTTGCTAATATTCACCATCTCTGCCTGCCAGTGAATGGCAAAAATAGTCACATAGTGTGTCTAACTGCACCTGGACAAATGGAGAGACAGTTTCTCTCAAGAGAAAATTTAATTATGCTGTACAAGTCAAAATAAAATCTATTAGCCTAAGCTTCATTACAGTTATTTTTGCACCTTTTAATTATTACTGTCAGTTCTTAATGCAGTAAATGCCAAACATTTCACCTTTTAGATATGAGTTTGAGCTAGAGGGATTTTATTAGTATCCTAAGTTACTTTGGCACCACACAGCACACACAACATTCACAAGTTTGGTAATTACTTTTTCATGACCTCCCATCTGGGCTGTAGTCAAGACCACCTTAGTCAAATCCAAGTCATTTCCAAGATCAGGTTCAGCTGAGTTCAAGTCAAAATCAGGTCCAAAGGGGGTTGAGACCAAGTCATGATTGAGACCAGAGCAAACCAAGTCCTATTCAACATCAAGACCAAAATGGGCAATAAAAGGTGCACCTGTTTTTAGGAATTTAAAAATAATGTTAAAGGGTTTCTAATGGATAAACTTGGATATCTGGAGATCTGTGCTACAGAATTATTTCTTACTATGAACAAACTAATCCTGCTAACTCAGGTACCCATGCACAAGGAACGGGACACATGAGGAGAAAACAAGTGTAATTTTTAGCAAATTTTCACACGCAGGAAGGAAGAAAAGCAGGAAGAGGTCACGTCTAGTAATGACCAAGACAAAGTCTTGAGCCATGAGACCAAGACTCAAGTACTACAACACCATTTGAAATATATTAAGTTTTATAAATCCATATGTCAGATGTGAAGATGCTTAAGCAAGACATAAGAGAATAATAGTAATACCATGCAGTCATACGTCCAGTGTTGTATTGTACCTGCTTTGTCACTTCCTACAACAACTGTGGGATTATTTACGTGAGCAGTTAGACTCTAGGAATTAGAGTGGTCTCAAGCTACCTCTTTCATTGCTGATATAAAACTTAACTGAAAGTCAATGGAGATTTCTGTGCCTTTTTTTTTGCCTGAAGAGTACTGCAGCTCTAGTGAGCGCTCTTCAAAACATTTTTCCGCTTTGGGTCGTGGCACAAAATCGTGTTGTTTGCTGATCTATATGCACTTCATTCATTTTAGAGCAGCACACTCCTAGTGAAGTGTTCGCTCCTGCAACAGGGAAGGAGCTGACGGGCCAAACTTGGAGGATTTATTACACTCAGAAGGAGCAGCAAATATGACTATATAAGTAAGAATCAAAACTATCACTTTGGTATTTACTGACCCAGCCTGGCACAGATAAGGAGGGAACACTGGTTAGATATCACCAGTTTTAAACTACTGAAACACAATTGCTATTGTAGCTGATGGCATAACAAGTTGAGGGGCAATGCACATTCATATGACTGGCAGGTGAGGCGCATTGCAAATTCAAACATGAGAACCAATCATACCATCGCTCTTGAATTTGGGCAAATACTGCCACATTTCAGCGAATTGAGCCTGTTCAGGCCAAGGCCAGGGCTACACCAGAGATTTTCACGGATTGAAATTCATGAAAATATCTTGTGGGTGCATTTCTGCCTGCTACACCAAGAATGGAACAGCTACACCTACAAAATAAATGTTTGAGAGAATCTGCCCAGCCAGCAGCCACCAGTCATCTCATGCATTATGGGTAAATAGGTTATGACCTGGGTTATATTATCTTTTGTCTCTCTCTTGCTAGCTGGTTGTTATACTCTTTAGTATTTTTGCTGTTTTAAATGTCATTATGAAATATAGTTAAATTCATGTGTCAATTGTCCATGCAAACAACACTTTAAAATCAGTTCAATCAATTCACCCACACAGTTAAACTGAAATTTCAAATTGGTCTGAATTTGGTGTGATAATTTTAAGCCTGCTGGCCAAAGCACTAGCTTAGCAATAAATTTTGGTTGCCTAAAAACTGGACTTAAAGCTGCCCTAAGCGATATTTTTTTTGTTAAAATAAGTGTTGAATAGCTCTACCAGCAATCACCAGCAATCACTAATATAGAGTGTTTGGGCTGCCAGTGCCTCCGCTCTGCAGTAAACAGAAAGTAAAAATTTCTGTCATCCTTCCCACTTTATCCAATCAAGAGAGAGAACTCCACAAAGAGGCGGTCCTCTGTGCACGTTCACCATCAGGAAGCAGGAAGTTACACTGAAATTTCAGTGCCGATCCCAGTGCTCCCACGAACACAACCAAATACACCATTTGAATTTAGACGGTGAATTCAGACACCTTAACGAAAGTAATATCGTACCTCTCCGCTGCGCGTTCATGTGATGACGTGGGGAGGAGGGTGGGGAGCGCTAACTGCAAGAGCAGACAGGAAGTTAGCCAAAATGCCAATATCGCTTACTGCTGCTTTAATCAACCACAGATGATTAATTAATCAACCACAGCAACAAATTTACAAATTCTAAAATGTCCTTGTTTATTTAAGTGTCATTTTGGGACACTTCAACACCATAAGACTTGATGGCACAAGTGTGATACCCTGCAATTTGCTCAGTTTGACATTTAAAAAATATATATAATGGAAAAATGTGTTGTGGTCATGGGATGGTGGATAGACAATAGGCATATACACGCCTTCAACTTTGGCAACCTGGGCTCAAATCTGAGCCCATGCCTAGAAGTTCTGTACAGTGATAGGGGTTTTAATTTGCAGTGAAAATGTTCTTTTTTCTTTCTTTCTTTCTTTTAAATTTTTTTAACCATGGGCAAAACCCAGTTGAGCTGTTTCTGTGAAAATTATTGGCTCAGCGGCTGCATCAGACATCATTTCAAGCTGAAATAAACATTCAGGCACATAGACATTGCTAGCTTTTACACAAAGGTATGATACAAATATGAATGATTCATTCTTGAATAGGGAGGTTACATTAACATGCATACATTTTTGTCTGCTTCAGTTAAGTCCTACTGACACACAGGCTTTCATCGAGTGTACTGGCTTCAGTACCTTAAAAATACTTACCTCAACTTTTTTCTCCCAATATAGTATTAGAATGATAAATCAGTGTAATATGGCAGCTGATATTCCTGAAGAATGAAAAGGCAGAATGAAACCTAATATAGTTTTATGAACACTGCTGGGTTAGGGTGGTTTCTGATAGTCATCAGCACTGCTGTACCTGCCTAAATGTTGAACATGTTCAGGCTGCTGTTCTCATTAACCACCAACTGCAAGCAATGGCACTACAATATGCATAGATACTCAAACATAAACAGCTTTAACACTCAACCCAGGGTGAACCCAGACTAAGTGCACATACTCTCATTCATTATCAGCCTCGGGCGGAAACATTCTTCTCAGGACGAATTCAAGCCTGCTTGTGACCAGGGTTGACATTTTTCACCCTGGGAAAATTTCAATGCTGGGCAAAAATGTAATGTGAAAATAACAGCGTTGAGCTCACCCCTTGTTGGCAGCATTCAAAGGAGCAGTTTGCAACAGCTGATGTTACCATAACAACAAACTGGTATTATTCTTCCGGGATAATGGTATTAGCTGGCATAATAAAATAGCTAAAATGTCAAGAGTAATTTGATCTGATGGTGAAATTTTCCAACTGATAAACATATGGGGAAGCGAAAATATTTTAGCAGTCTTTTTACTGCTTTATTGACTTCAGGTTACTGTGGTTATGCTATTCTCTGTAACCTAGATATTACATTTGAGAAATTCTTTAAAAATGCCTGTCTCTCAAAAACCTGTTCAAAATTTTAAGTGTGAAAAAAACTCTGATCCCATGGTGAGTGTAAACACGTGAGTCTGCGAATGTGAAAAGAGGCCTAAGGTTGAACTTGGGGGTGATTCGCCCAGGGGTGAGATATCTCAGTGTGAAAACACTTAGAGAATCACTAACATGTAGTGTTTAATATGCCACACTCTTAGCGCCAGGTGAAAAGCATATTAAGTCTGGTCCTGTTACCTAGTAAGCAACTTACCTTCCACTGAAAGCTACTGTTGACAGAAGCAGCCTGACTACCACTAGACAAGCCAGACTGGTGAAAACACACATCCTGATGTTGCCAAGTTCCCAGCATCCTCACATCCACTCATATGTTGTCCCATCACTCTGAAAAACTAGAACAGCCAGGACTGTGCTTGCTGCCTCCCTGGAAATGTTTGGTTGTCACCACAAAGAAGCTCCAGTAATTTACTAACAAAATTAATGTACATTTGTGTATTATAACATTAACTTTAGGCTATATGTCTCTCTTTTAGCCCTATAGACCCATTTCTTTGCCCAAAACATGTCAATTACTATTGCTTTTTCAAACTGGCTCAAATTTGGATTGTGCATCTTAGTCCAATCATGTTTATTATCAAGGGTTAAACTGGGCTGGAGCCCACTGGAGCTGAGCTCCGCCTCCTCAGGTCAAAAGTATGCTGAGGCGGAGCGGAGCTCCATCTCCTTCAATATCAAAACAGGACATATTACAAAAATAACATGCATCTGATCTAAAATTAAACATCGGGATTTTGCAGCAGACATCCTAATCTTTCCAAAACTTGAACCTGAAGGCTGTCATGCATATTTAGTGCAGGAATCTTGTGGAAAGTTAAAAAAGGTATATCAAGATGCAGTGCATTTGAATTTGGTCTAAATTAGTGATACGTGGAATGGTAACAACGCAGGTTTATATTTGCACTTATGGATATATTTTCTGACTGGTAGCGTGCTTAGAGATTTCTTGGTGTTAGGATAATGTTTTTCTTCATCATCTAGCTACACATTACAGGCCCTTAAAAGACAGTCTAGCGTGCAGCTGCCATCATTTCTTCCTCAGTAGATGCTTTGATCAAATATGAAAAAACAGTGGCACGTAGAAAGTTCATATTTTTTGTCCCCCGTTTGCTGGGGCCTGGCAATTACATACAAATACTCTGCCAATCAGGATGAACCTATTCAAATCTATGGGCTCTATCCCTATATAAAGGGCTGAGAAACCTGCTCCTTATCTGCTAATGCTTCAACAAACCAGGGAGCAGCAGGGTAACTCATTAGAGAACTCTGCCAGTCCAAACTAGCGTCACATACTAGTTACCATACATAACTAACTGTTCTATTTCATCCAGGCTTCACTCTTTAACGATGCTCTATGGGTTTAGGGGGCAAAGCCTGATGACTCCACCCTCTGCAGTGACACTGACAGGGTGACATGACATATCACAAGCTTGATTGACTGTAACACTGTAACAAAAGTCAACTAAAATGTCCCACATAGTTTCTTACTCTCTGTAGTGTGGATCACCTTGTTGGACACAATCCAGGTATGCTGCACTTGATGTCATCTTCCCCAAAATACAATTCAAGAGCGTTTTTACGCTTTGTCGATTCTCTGATGACATTGGCTAGACTCTGAACAAAGTGGAGCATGTCTGCTATTAGCAGTACCTCTCTCATGACCTCTTGTAGCGCCAGGTTGAGGGAATGGTCGCAGCAGCGGACCTTGGACAAATTTCTTTGAGTCTTGCAATGATCAGGTTTAGCTCTTCTTGCTCTGTCAATACTATGAGTGTATAAATGCCGATGAAACAATTTGTGCTTGTTCCACTTTAACATACAAGCTAACAGCCAGGGAAAACAAACCAACAACAAAAACAAAACAACAAGAACTCATCAGCACCAGCAATGTGGCAATGGACAAGACTGCAGTGCTGCTACGCTGTTACTGTTGAGTTGTATTGGAATGGGCTGGGCTGTCTTACGTTTACTTTTTCTTGACAGTAGAAAGGATTTAAGAATTACAAATTGGCAGACATGGAGCTTCCACTGTAGTGATTGCCTGTCTTCGTCTTATGTCCTGTTTTCAAGAGCAGAGAGTTATGCTGGGAATGTAGAGCACATTTAGCTGTCACTTACAGTGTGTCAGCCCTCTTCTGTCTCTCTCTCTTTTCAGCTCAATTTTTCAAACCTTTATCATCTCACACTTTGTCATGCCAGGACTAATGAAGCAGAGCTCTGGTTGAGGCGCACACACTCAAACAATTACATCCAATTGTACTCTCTCTCTCTCTCTCTCTCTCTCTCTCTCTCTCTCTCTCTCTCT